>JAVDBV010083250.1:0-17517 GCA_032619315.1 Piper longum | reverse complement strand
TGTGTGTGTGTGTGTGTGTGTGTGTGTATATATATATAAGGCTATATTTTTAAATAATAATGTAATGTTTTGATTGACTCTATCAAATACTTCATAAACAAAATCAATATACTTAATTGAGATACCTTGATCTTCAAAATAAAACTTTAGTGGAAATTATAAAAAAATAATATTTGTAAATTCATTTTGAGTTAGCTCGATTCTAGCTCCAGTTAACTTGAATAATAAAACTCAAACTCCAAGTCAATTAAGCAAAACTTTAACTGAGCACTATAGCTCAACTCGTCCGATGAAGAGGCCGAGTATGCCAATGATGTAATCAGCCTACATATAATAAATTTAGTTATTACATTTTTCTCGGAACTAGTTATTGTCAAACTTATGTTTTGGATGGCTAAAAAACAAATCTTCATACTTATTCATAAACCGATCATTAAGCAAAGCAGAATATGGTTTTAACACGTTCCCAAGAAAAAAAAACGCTCAGGATGATGAAGAGCATAAAATGCAAACAATGCAGTAATAAGCACATTCCCTTTACTAGTGTTCTTCAAGTGAAGTTTTTTTTTCAATAATGAGTAAAGTATATATTTTGTCCGAAGATCACGAGGAGTAATTGCTTGTATTAATTAATGAGATATATAATTATTTATTTGTTTCAACCTAAATAGTTTGTTTTAGTAGTTTTATTACATTATGTACTAGTTTATTATTGTTTGTCTCAAATGAAGATCGTAAGAGGCATTGAACCAGATGGAACAATGCAAGCATCTGATATATAAAATATATACGCTCTAAAAAACAATACAAGACTATTAATGTATCACAATAATCCATGATCAGAATAGTATATACATACATATATATAAATACGAAAGTTGGCAATAGCGGTTGAACTCATAACTTATAATGTAATTGTAACTAATTATAATATAATTGTCTGATTAATTATTAACTTTGAACGACGAAACGTATTATATCAAAGATTCACACGTTGTAAGTTGTGTAGTAAACTCCAAATAAATAATGATTAAGGATAAGGAAAAACGTTCATACTAGGTTTTAAATTTTCAACTGTCCACTTATAAATATGATTTTTTTTATTAAGTATTATATATGAGATTAAGTTAAAAGATCTTAAAAACGGACTTCTATTTTTATTTGAGTGCACAATGTCTGTTAATCACTGCTCGAGACAAAAAAAATAGGTTGTACAATGTCTGTTAAGCACTGCTCATGATTTAGACATAGTATTATAATTGATAATAACTTGAATCATTTACTAAAAGAGAGTAGTTAATATCAGCTATAGCCGATGTTTCTATGCAACCTTATTTTAATATCGACCTATCAGTTGCAACAAAAAATTACACCCAATATATGATTTAAATGAGTAGCCAAATTTATAAGTATTAGTTGCAACACAAAAATTACATCCGATATTTGATTTTAATGAGTTGCTAGATTTAAAAGTATCAAGTTGTGTTGTACCTGATACTAAAATTCCTCTTAATAAAAACCCAACTTAGCATTTTAATATTACAATTGGCGAGTTCTTTTTTATACATTGAAAATTTAATCCATTGAATAAACTAAGCACGATAACGTGTCATGTGTAGCCTATGTTATAATTAAATTTTAATTATATATATATAAACTCTCATTGACTAACAAGATAGATTATAAAAATATGATATTTTAAAGATAAACTCTAATTTTAAACATAAATTTTAATTAAATGAGACTACAAATTATAATAATTTGATTTTTTTTGTATTTTGATCAATTGAGTTTCATATTTTTTATCAGAGCACGATTTTATTAATAAAAGTAATGGGATAACACTATGAAATGTGAAATATTGACTTAATTATGTAAAAAGACACACCAATTCCTATCTACTCTTCATGAATTTTAGTAATAAAAAATTCCTATCTACTCTTCATGAATTCCTATCTACTTTTCATTTAATTTGAATATATATATATATATATATTATTAAATTAAAAATAGTATATTTATTATTATCGTCTCTTATTATTCAATAAAAAAATATTTTTATAAAATTATAATATATCTTTAACAAAAGTCACACTGAGCACAACATTTTGCTTAGTATTAATAAAAAAAAGTCAAAAATTGAGCTTTAATTAAAAATAGGCTATTTGGCCAATTAAAATGAAAATCTATCACTCATTCAATGAAAAATTGTTTTTAAAATTGGTAACTATCTCTAATATAAATCATGTGTAATATATTGACTAGGTATTAATTGATTAAATAACATATTGGCCTGCAACCCATGTTTACCTGTTTGTAAATTACATATAAAATCATCAAAGCTAATTTTTCTATGGGAAGAGAAACAATTTTTTTCAAAACATGTCTCAAATTGATGACGACTATGACTCTCGGTGACGGCCACCTTAGCATGTGTAAGGTGTCACTACTTTTGTCACTACAATTAATCAAATGTATCACTGAGGAGATAAAAAAGAGTGTTGTTACAATATATGTTCAGCACCTAGTTGAAAAATATTTTTAAAATTTTGTTTTGACTTCAAAAAAAATCTTTGAATCGATTCGATTTCATAGCTCCGAAAGTCAAGCTTCACAAATGATTCTACAGTGAACGATTAATTAATTAAATCTTTGAATCATATCATGAGAGTGATTAAAATATATTATTATTATTTATTTAAATTAGTTAAATCAATATTTTTAAATAATGTGCATCATGTCTTTATCAATTTTAAATGTTAAAAAATTAGTATAAATATTAATTTTATATAATTTTTTATTTATATAATTAAAATTTAATATAAATAATTACGGCTCGACTTCGAGTCGAATTGAATCCAAATTTCAGCATTTTAACTAAGATTGAACTCGCTCTTGAGTTCCAGACCAGAGGCTTCCCATTGCATGAATTGTCAATAAATTGCACTATTTTGGACATGGAAGAGTAGGAATTTGAATCTAACCCCGAAACGGCTTGTAAAACGCCTCAACAATCACATCAGTCAAAATTTAAGTCATCAACTTCGTGAAAATTAAGGGACGACCCTCCTGTTCTCCTTGGCTAATCTTTTTGGCTGTCGTCTATTATCAAAGCCAGGGGAGGAATTTAGGAGGAGAGCGACTCCTTTCTGAATTTTTCAGTGTACCAATCAAAGAGTAAAGAGACATAAAAAGTTATGAATGCACGCACAATGCTATAATATTCACAAGTGCCCCCACACGTTTCTATTGTCGAGCTCTATATGCTGGGGATAATAAGGTCATCCTCCTAATAATATATAGCTTCAAGTGAAGGAGCCTTCCATTAGAAGCTCTCTATACTAATTTTAAGAGAGGTGTGAGTTGGTGACTAGATGGTCTTATGTGATTTAATGGGTCGATGCTCAAACTTAAAAATAGAGATCACAATCTGACGTCAGAAGCTCGAGTTGTGTTTTATGGCCCCATAGTTGTTTCCAATTCAAAATAATAATAATAATAATGAAGAAGAGACTATAAGAAGAAAATAGAAGGAAATACCGAGATCCATGAGTTTTCAATCTGACAGAGGAAAGGTTCCACTTTCATCTCTTTGGAAGAGCTTTTGGGACTCAAAAACTTGTCATGTTTTCTTGTAACCGACACCGAGTATGAAGCACAAGGGGATTTCCCATTTGATCAAATGCAGCAAATTAAGCAAAAAGAGGACGATATAGCAAGTATACAATTAAACCTACATCACCAACCACTTCAAGAACAATCAAATCAAGCCATAGAAAAAAAATTAATATTTTTTTTCTTGGATAGTCAACCTGTAACAAGAAGATGAATCGAATCATCCTTACCAGAAGACATTATAAACAAGGGATTATACATTCTATACAACGAAGGCAAGTTAGGCATTGCTATCTTCTAACTTCCACTATATCACCATCTTTGAGCACAGTATTTGGCAACACTAAATGACCATTCACTAGAACTATCTTCCCATCGAATCCTATCCTTCTTGCAGCATCGGCTGCCGTGCTACCTGATCTCATCCTCATTATATGACCATCTGGCCATCTGATGATCACAACTTCGCCAAGAACAATAGATTTTGCTCGTTTTAATACCCCTGCAACAGCTTCTTGATGCACTTGTTCTTCCCATTGAAGCATTGTCCTCAACAAATTGACCTGTCGCAGATGCATTGCTCTAAAGAAATTTCTTATGATGAAAAAAACTGGCCAAATAGAACTATACCAGAGAAGAAACTATCAACCTTGTTATTGATGCCATTATCAAAGGAAAGAGCACGGTGAGAACTGGTTTCTGTTTCCAAGGAAATGCTAGTCACTTCTTCTCCTTCCAAAACAGCAGACACAACCTTCCGGTACTGAGCTTCTTCTTGCTCTGTGAAATTAATTATTTGTATAAAGGTGGGTAATAAACGGCCGAACTGGTCTTCCTGCAGTGAAGAAATGCCAATCAAAGTTCTGAAAAATGAATATTTTTTATTTTATTGAATAAGTATGACCAAAACTATAAATCTTTCAAGAATTTATCCTTGAAAAGACCTGAAAGTAACGACCATCTTACACATGGCTACAACACCAAATTATAATTATAATTTACTATTTCGATGCACCTTCAGAGATACTTCACAGTTGAGAGTATACTTTAACTACCTTGACATCGAGTAATTAATTTTAATATCATATCTTCAGTTCTAAATTGCCAGACTACTTCAAGACCCTTGTCTTTGACTGGGCACAAAAACCAACAGAAACAATAACACATTCATACTCTATAATCTGAAACCATCGCATACAACTCACCAGTAACTTTGTTACCCATAGACTCTACTCTTCCCAACTATTTCACATACGGTATTAAGTTCTATTATAAACTAAAATATTTCTAACTGACAAACATGTAGGATGGAAAATATGGTTAATCAACAAAAAAGTTTATAACTTCCTTCACATATACCTTATGATACATCCCATCTCGGCATAGTTTGTACTTTTCTAGGTAAGTACACCAATCTCCATGCCCCGGTTTGAACCACCATTGGTCGGAAACCTGAAAAGAAAAGTTCAAAGCAAAACTCTAGCAATTTAGACTGTATATGGTTCAAGAGAACCAATATGGCATCTAGCATTTACACTGGCTTATCATAAATGCAAAAGATCCAATGTGCAATCATATATTATAGATAAATGCTTCACTACGTAGAAAGGTTTAAGGCATTCAACTATGAATAACACCAAAACCCAAGGTCTCCTTCCCTATCCTCACTCGGATGAAGAAGCAGCTCTGCTGGTTCTCATGGTTTATCCAACAAATAAAACCAATACAGGTGTACAATTACTGTTACAGCTTATCACAATGATGTATACCATTGTGGCCTTAGAAAATATAGATGTTTCAGGGAGTCAACAAGTTAAACCACAAAATCAAAACATGTGAAGGAAACCTTTTTGTACAGTCTTGCATATGCCTCCCACCGCTTCATCTGGAAAGATGATCTTCTATCTGCCATAGCTTCTGCTCCAAGCCCAAAGCTGACAGCTACAAGCAATTCACTTCCACCTTTGTCGACACTGAAAATACTGGTACTATTAGCCAGAGCAGTATAAACTATTGTTGGGACAAAAAAATGTATTGCACCTGATAACAACAGCAGCGAGCAGATGACTTCCATCAACTCTAAGAACTGGATGCCCCACTTTTAATGAATTATATTTTTGAAGTGCATGACTTCCTAATGTATATTCTTCATCCATCTCTTTGGAGCCGCGCATCGCGCTGCTCATATGGCCAACCTTGTTCTCTGTTTCCTTGTAAATCCAATGTGCAGCAAGTCCATATTCTGCATGGGCATGCATTTTCTGGAGAATGGTAACAAAAGGTTACAATGGATAAGTAAATCGCAGGAAAAGATAGCAGAGAACAAGACCAACCACAATAAAGACACATAAGTAAAAATCATGGGAACAATACAAAAAAGGATACCTGGGTCCTTATTTGAACCTCTAAAGGAGAGCAGTCAGGGCCTTGTACGGCAGTATGAAGAGACTATAAGCAAATGCAAGAAGTGTGAAATTAGCTAAGAACAACTTCCATTATTTCCGCAAAGTTACATAAGTGGTGTAGTGGTCACCTGATATCCACTGGGCTTCGGATTGACAATATAATCATCAAACTCGCCATCAATTGGGCTCCAAAGTCTGATGATAGAAGGATGTCAAAAGATGTACAGGAAGATTTTAAATTGTTCACTTCTTGAGAATTTATGTAGTTCTAAGCGTTAATACAATTTTTCATGTTTTCAGATCCTATCAATGACAAATTATGCAAACCTAGCCCCAAATCAACTTAGATGTATAAATTACACATCACCTATGTATAATGTCAAGAAGGTTGTAGCAACATTTAATCGCCTCTCCTTGTAGCGCACCATTCTTATCTCCAACAACTACCCGTAGTGCACGGGCATCATAAACCCGTCCAATGTCAGTATCTTTTCGTTTCATCTTTTTTACAACATAGACAAAAATGAACTTGTTAACATAGGTTCATATTCTTTTACCTTCAAGATGGAATATATTCAAAAACTATAATCTACAAGAACTGCAACTCTGTATAACCTTGCAGTAGATACTGTACAAGCTTTTTAGGCGACTGGATAGGGTCACTTCCATGCCTGGAATATATCTGCAGTAAGAAAGAAAAAGCAAAACACAGATATCGATGTCATGTAAAAACAAAATGTTACATAAGCACATAATAACAGATTGAGAAAGGAAATTTTTTTCAAATTGAATCACATAAAAAGTAGGAGAAATGGAGCATACGATGTAGAGATGAATAACTCTCTTTCAAGGGCTTCTTCACATGCCACTAAAGATGCTAAAGAAACTCTAGAATCATTGAGAACAGTAGATTTGGAGTTATAAAACTCCGGATTTCCAGCTTTATTTAGGAAAATGGAACGCTTTCTCCTATCTAGTAACAAATCAAACGGGATTACAGCTTCAAGAAGATCCTGGAGTTAAAAATTGAAAAAGAATAAAGATTGATGAGCATAAAGGATTAAATTAAAAAAAAATCAGATAAAAGCACCCCTAACATATCAGTTGAATTGGGGGGGAAAAAGGTACAAGACAGCTAAAAACCAGGTCATCAATTATATTGTTTTCAGTTAATTATATTGCATGATAGTTAAGCTGCAGCAATCTAATCAGTTATAATGGTCGGAAGAAATTGTAAGACAGATAAAGTAATTGAAGCCCTTACCTTCATTGGAACTACATTTTCCTTAGATAGATTATATCTTGGGCGATCTGAATCATGCAAAACTGACCCTAATCCAGATTTTTGAGAAATTCTCCTCAAGTGTCTTGACTTATTGTCTGAAGTCCACATGGAAGCCAGCTCAGATTTCATTTGAAGAAAAACTTGAGGCTGTAGATCAACAAATTAAAGCCAACAAACATATGGCAGGCTGAGGATATTAAATCACAAAAAGAGGAAAATCATAAGCTAGGGCTGGAATTTATCATGCTGCTTCTATTATATTAATCTATATGGGGCTTTGTCTATCATTCTACCTATCTATTGAAACAATCAAAAAATGAATTTTTAAGTTCAAATTAACTATTAAATGAACCTGGAGAACTGCAAAGCACAGATCTTCCATCTCAGCTTTGAGGGCCCAGACACCCAGCCGTGAAGCAAGGGAGCACCAAACAGATAATGTTTCCTGGGCAACAGCTTGAGCCTTGTACACTGGTAAAGCATAACTGAGGGGCAGAGAAGATCAGCAAGAATATATTTTCACCTAATTCTGCCCTTCAGTCAAGAGCAATGCTTCAAACACTGCAGAAATATAAAACCAAATAAAAGTAGTAAAAAGAAAAAATCATACATTGTTCTCATGTTATGAAGACGATCAGCGAGTTTGATTAGTACCACTCGAGGGTCATCAACCATGCCCAGAAGCATCACTCTTAAGCTACTAGCCTGAAGAATTATAGGATTACATTAAACTATAGCATGTAGTACATACAATAGAAAGAGATCATCTGAACTTTACGGTCATGCAAGTACTTGTGCATTTTCTCGGGTACACAGTGAATTTTCTAAAGATGTAGGTCTATGTGAATGTGTAACTAGCGGAAATAGAGACACAAATATGGCAAGCATTTCTATCTTGAGGAAAGATAATAAAGTTCACACCATCATTCACTACCAACAAACCTGACAAGTTAGTTCCTTGATCACTAACATAAAACTTTTTGATTGGAGAAAGCTCACCTCCTCAGGATGAAGAGTATTCTGATTCATGTTAGATCTTCTATGTCTCCTAAGAAGCTGAAAGTGGCCAAACAATCAGAAAAAAGGTATAAAGGAAGATTCTTATGCAGATTACATCCCAACACTTCGAGAGATATCACCCAGAAAACATCGTACTTTTGTTGCCATCATTTTTTCCCTCTATTTTTCTGGTGAAATGAACTTGTCAACGAAAATATTGAATCTATCTGTCAACAGCTTTGGCTTTGATGACAAGGTGGGCATCCAATTTATTATTGAACAATTCATCCATTTAGATCTGGTGAAGAAAATAAGTGGACATGTGGCAATAGCAAAAGAAACCAACGCATACCTGATTTATATAGCTTAATCTTGATACATCAGAAACTAAGCTAGCAACATCATCCCCAAACTCTTCTTGTACGCTTTTCAAATTTTCACAGGTGTCATCAATCACGTCATGTAGTATTCCAGCCACAACTGTATCTATGGCCTGGGCATGATATTTTAATTGTCTCATCAAATTTCTTTTCGAGGAAAAAAAAATTAACCAATAATTAGTTTCCAGCTTAATAGATAACACAATTTCTAACAACTCAATGAAAAAAATACATATATTATAGCAAGTAGATATACTCGCTTGCCACTAGGTGGAATCAATGCGGCCAGGATTCGTCCTGTGTGTATACAGTGTGTTAAATAAGGTTCTCCTGTTTTTCTAAATTGACCATGATGAGCATTCCTCGCAAAAGCAATAGCCTTCAGAACCTGCCTTACTGGAGATGTTTCAGTGCCACATATCTACGAGCTTCTGTAATTAAGTCTACAGAAAGAGGTGCAAAAACCTTGGGATCATTGAAGATCGTGTAGCCTGTTACATCCACTCCATCCAGTACAATTGAATCTGCAGTTAATTGTTATCCCATAAGATATTATAACCAGATAAAATGATAGACTCATTACATAGTACTCATGCCACAATTCTACTTTGTCACTAAAGTTTTGCTTGAGGATCAATTCAGGTACCGGACAAAATATATTTTCTTTTGCTCGTGATAGAAACTATCCTTTCTTTTTTCACAATTATGATAGAACTATCTTGTGTAACTGTGTTAATAATCGAACAAAGTGTGGTCAAATTGAAGATACAGGGACATAATCCCAAAAAGTATTAATACTATGATAAATTTGAATTATAAGTACTCAAGCTCGAGTAAGAAATGACCATAAGCTAATCTGCTTCATTTCAAACTGAATTTCTGAATTAAAAGTACACAACAACAACACTAAGCCAAAGCAGTCAAATTTAAATTTGATAAAAAAAAAGAAAAAAAAATTGTGTGAAAACTCAGGATTCCGTTGAATTCTGCATCCAAGAATCTGATCAATATCCTTTGTGGAAATATAAATTTGGGAGTGCAAAACAACGCTAAATTAGAGCAATCCACCTTAAAATGAAGAAAAATTAAACACCAGGAAAATCCCAATTCCAGTAAATTCTACGACCAAGAGTTCGATAAATATCCTTTGTGACAATTAAACTATGGAATGCAAAGAAGGCAGCACCACTTAATCAGAGAAATCACCCTTGATACAAAATGAAGTAAAACTTAACATGGAAAAGTCTGGGATCCAGTCAAATTTTACTACCAAGAATCCGAGGAATATCATTCGTGGCAATCTACATCTGGGTATACAAAGTCCGCAACAATGGTAAATTAAAGCAATCCAGCTTTAACTCAGACTACAAAAATGAAGGAAACCAAACACGGGAAAACTCCGTAATCGGTGGAATTCTACTCCCAAAATAAATATTCTTCCTGGAAACCTAAATTTGAGTATTCAAAACTCGCAACAGCTCAAATACAAGCATTTCACCTTAAATTCAAATGCAAATGAAAAAGAAAAAAAAACTAAACACGGGGAAGCTCCCAATACCATCGAATTCAGCTACAAATTAAATGTCTGTTTATGACAATCTCAATTCGCGTATTCGAACTATCCAACAATGCTAAAAAGGAGCAATCCACCTTAAATATGAACACAAGAATGAACAAAATTTAGACATTTTGATTTCAACATAAATACAACTCCTTCCAGTCTAAATTTGGGTGTAAAAAGTGTCCAAAAACGCTAAAATAGAGCAATCTGCCCCAAATTTGTCTGTTAAATTGGAGACAAACCAAACATATTGACCCGAGATAAATATTCTCTTGAATTTAGCAACCAAGATAAATGTTCTTCGTGGCACTAAAGATGTGTTGAACCAATCAACCTTCGATTTATTCTTTTTATCAAAATTGAAGAAATCAAAAATAAAAATACAAAATAAAAAATAAAGAACATGACGAAGCTCCCCAATACCATTCAATTTCGAAATCGAAAGATAAGGCGAAGAAGAAACTGACTGACCAGGCGGCTCCTCCTCGCGAGGCCAGAGAAAATCGACCTTGGTGGAGAGGCACGCCCCGGACGCAATCGCGACGGCCGTCACCGCCACATGCGCGATGGTGGAGGTGACTGCGGCGTGGGCGCCCGTTCCATTCGCCGCTGCCGCCGTGATGACGTTAGCCGAGCCAACAATCGACGCCAAGGAGGCGGAGACGGCCATCCTGGCCCCGGCGTCGTCGAGGACGCAGGAGAGACGGCGGCGGGAGGCGTCGGGAAGGAGCCGCCGGGGAAGTAGCCGGCGGGCGAGCATGGCGGGGGAGCAGGCGGCGGAGCTAAGACGAGTGAGGTCGGACATGGCGAGCGCCGCCGCCGTGATGGGGCGAGAAAATCGGCGGAGGTGTCGGGGGCGGGTACAAGAGGGAGCTTAACGGTCGGGGGAAACGTGTGAAGGAGCTAAGCTCACTACCCGTCACTCGCTCAACCACTCCTCTTTTTTTTTTTGTCCTCTTTCTTTCAACGACAAAATCGATTTTTTTTTTACATATAAAAAAATGTTCGATTGACGTTTGGGAGAGCTTTCAACGTTATTTGATAAATTCACGTTAGTTCCATTAACCCTACCAAATCAACTCATTGTGATTATAATTTGGTTGAAATTAAAAGCTAATCAAATTTAGTTTGGTTAGTTCCATTAATTTTCTTTCGGCCTGATAAAATCAAATAAACCAATAAATGTAAAAGATCTCATTTACATCACGTCTATTTCTCTTCTTCCTTTTTAAACATGCTTATATGTACTTCTACTGATCATGATATATCATAAAAAATTATAAAATCATTAATTTAGGTTACTTTATTGAAAGAGCTTTATATATATATATATATTTATTTATTTATTTATATATATATATATATATATAGACACACACACACACAATAGGCAAGGATACATTATCAATTTTATATTTATTATATAATGTCCAAAATAGAACATTATTCTTATGATTTTTTGTGATAAATTTATAACTAGACCCTAACATATTATTTCATAAATAACATATAAGAATAACTAGAGTAAACGTTAAGAGTGAACACTCAATGATTGGAAGTATTATTTATTATTTTGGCTAGTGTAGTTAGAGTTTAGTTAATATTGAACCAAACCAAATTAATTTGTTTTAGTTATTAATGGTTATTGGTCTATGTTTGATTAACCACAATACTTCGATTCAATTAATTAGATATGTTGTTTTATTTGGTTTTAACCAAACTGACCAGATGAACATCAGCCCTAACAATGAAGGAATAATTTAAAAAGGGTTCAAACTTATACGGCTCAATTATGAATTTCTTTATAATTTATAGAAAATAAGTTGTCCACATGAAAGTTGCAAAAGAGAAGAAATTTGTAAATTATTGTGAAGTTTGATAAATAATAATTATTTAAAACTTTGAAAGAATTGAAGGAAGTAATTTTAAAAATAGCAAGTTGTTATTTTTAATTTTCTTATCTTCGATTTGAAGGGTACATATATCTAAAAAAACATAGATGAGAATTTTTTTTAAAATTTGGTAAAGAATCAAAAGGTGGATAATATTTATTTTAAAAAATGAAGGGGTGTAATTTTAATTATATTATAGTTTTGGCATTCAGTTTATTTTAGTGCATTAGAGTTGGGTTTAAGGGAAGAGTTAAACATGAGATTTAATTTTTTTTATTTTAATTGGTTTAAATAATAGGTTGTAGCTGTTCTTATCTTTTAAAAAAAGGATATGCTACCTTTAATAGTGATGCTTAAGATTCATATTATAACAATTATATAAATAATGTATATCGCACAACCTAAAACATTTTTTTAAAGTTATATAGATAAGGATATTATTTGCTACTTAAGTTTTAGATTAGGGTGGGTGTATATGATCAAATGACCGTGTCCGATTGATGTATGTCTGAAGAATTTGTGACTGAATTCGACCAACAATCTTGGAGGAGTTGGGTCGCCGTATTGGAATTAAGAAGATAACGACTATCAACACTTAAAGAGTCGACAGACAGTCAGTTCGTGCGAGGTTTTTCCATGGCGTGGGCGGCGGTGATGCTTGCGGTGGACCGAATCGAGGAGCTGCTCTCTTCTCCATCCGCGGCCAGCAGGTCGGGCTGGTCGTCGTCGGTCAAGAAACAGCTGCGCCAGATGTTCCCCGAGCTGCCGTCGATAGGAGCCATGATCGACGACGACGAGTGCCGCGGAGTGGCCAACAAGTATGTGCAGCAATGGAGGGCGGAGGTGTGGACGCCGTCTACTGCTTGAAAGATGAGATGGACGATATTGTGTACCTCATGAAGACGAAAGAGCACTATGTGTACTCGTATTCTAATTCTAAACTACCCCGCCTCGTCACCTGCCTTGCCCATTTCGCTCCATTACGAAGGGTTCGCCGCAGTCCAAGGAGATCTATGAAATCCGGCATCACCTCCGAGCAATCTACAAAGAGATGCACAGACTCGAGCTAGCGGCTGAGGCCTTAAATTTTATACAAAATATGATGTTTATAATAATCAAATCATACCTTGATGATTTTCACAAACACAATGTTGGGTGAGATCTTCTGATGTTGTACTCTCACAGTGAAGCCAAATAGATTAAAAAAAATGCTTATATTAAGAACCCAAGAAAAATATTATATTACTAGCCGCATTTTAAGATGTATTATTAGACTATTATTGATTATATTTTATTTTATTAAATTTTATTATATTTTATTTTATATTATAAAGATTTATTTTATTATTATTGACTTGAATTATCTAAACTACCCCACCTCTTTTCCCTCTCTCTCGTTTGCCCTCACTCGAGGCTGCCGTCTTAAACCTTCACCGCCCACCGCCATCCTAATCCCTCGTCGCCCCCGCCCACTCCCTTACCGTAGTTCTCCACACCCCCCCTCCCCTTTGAATTTGCAGATTCTTATCGTCGACAACTTGGGGTAAGAATCGGCTCAAATCAGCTTAATTCAGCCAAATTTTGGTATAGTTTTTTGCCAAAATAATTTAAGATAAAAATAATTTTACCCTCATTTTGACTAGGTTTTGTACCTAGCAGAATAGAATTGATAGATTCCAAAATAGACCTATTTTTACAACAATGGTTAGAATAAAAATTCTAGACACACGCCACTCGTAGAAATTCGTGGAGTGGTCGTTAGCAAAGGTTAACGAGCGTGTTGACACCCACGGTGGAACTCATTGGTAGAGAGGAGAAGCGGTGCAACTGACGATCAGGGAAGACCACTCCAGTTCGAATGATGTTCCACGATAATAAGATCAGGCACTTTTTGGTCAGCGAGTTTAGGTCATTCTTGTTAGTTTATCCTACATCAGTTGTTGATGATTTTGGTTATTTTTATATTGGCTAATAGGAAAACTTTATTCATTGAGTTAACTTTTAAATTAAAAGAGGTTCATAATACTTATTGCAAGTCTCTTTTGGGTGGCCTAAAGGACCCAACAGTAATATTAAAGCTTGGTTGATGATTCAAAGGGCTTTAAAAGTGGTATTAGATTTAGGTTATAATCTTTAGAGATTTAGTGTTTGGCTACGCCGATTGTTAGAATTTTCTTTATAGGTTTTACCTAATGATTTGAGGGGAAGTTTGTCAAGTGGGTGTCGTCAGATTTAATACAATCTTAAGATATTTAGTGTTTGCATACGCCAAATTGTTGAAGTTTCCTTCACAAATTTTACTAGATGATTTGAGAGGGAATTTGTCAAGTGGGTGTTGTCAGATTTAAAAGGAGTTTATAAGATGATTATTTTGGTGACACCTATATGTGAAAAGAAGTTATTAGATTTATTTTATATCGATCATAGATAATCTTGATAATTTGTATATAAATTAACGAAAAAAATCTTATTTTTAAATTAATTTTTAGATTAAAAAAACATGTAACATAACCACTTTTAGATATTTAAAAAACCTAACAAATAATATGAGAGCTTAATTGGAAAGTTCAAAGGCCATTAAAATCCTTACCAAGCGATTGGAAGCCGACGATGTCTCGAAGGTCCTGTTGAAGCAGCTCGGCGATGATAATAACGATGATGATCTTGGTGTGCTGCTCGCACAGGAGGGATCATAATCCCCGTGATCGGCTGGTACGGAGGCTAAAAGACAAACTACAAGACAAGATATATTTGGATCTTTTGGACGATGTTTGGTCGATCGACGCTTTGAACCAAATCCTGGCTGATTTGCCCCTCCCCTACCTCACAAGTAGTACAGTTGTAATCACAGCTCGTAACAAAAATGTGACGGCGGGGGGAGGCGGCTCCCATTTCATATCGGAGATGGGGGCTTTGTCGACAGACCAGGCGTGGGCACACTTCTGCAACAGTGCCCTCCCGAATTGGTGCGTATAGCACAACGCATAGTGGACGAGTGTCGGGGCTTGCAACAGGCCTTTGGCACTCAACGGCAGCCTTTTGCATGGTCCAGAGAGGAATGCCTCCGACTGGGAGCGATTCCTACTTGCCGCTAAATCAGAAGAGCTCGCTGGGATTGGGTTGATGAAAGTGCTCTCGCTCAGTTTCTACCAAATCAAACCCTGTCTCTGGTACTTGGGCCTTTTCCCCAAGGGAGGTCCCTAAAATGCTCCAAAATCGCTCGCCTATGGCGTGCCGAGGGCTTCATCCAAGCGGCCGATGGTCACCAGATCTCCGAGCACTACCTGTCCGAGCTCATGCAACGAAGCTTGGTCCAAACCTTCAAAATCGATTCCTCGGAGAGGATGCATCGATTCGAGTTCACGACTTGATGCACGACGCCATAGCGTCGATAGCGAAAAGGATCAATTTTCTTTCTCTTTCCAACCAAGTTTCCCCCGTCTCGACTCTAGGCAACCCCCTTCCCGACGCTTGGCTACTAAGAGTATGGGATGTCATTTGGGCTCTTCTTCACCTTGTATACGCACTCTTATTTTGTCGTCGTGAGTGAACGAAGCGGCGCCCTTGCTTTCACCTTTTACTAGGTTGAAGTGTTTCACCTAAAAGGCATGCAGTTGGCATCTTTCCCACTTGAGATTCTGAGCCTTTTCCATCTCAGATACTTGCACTTGAGGAAGACAAGTATCAGGGAGCTTCCAGAGGACATTTGGAAGCTCCAAATTCTGCAGACCTTGGACTTCAAACACTCCCCAGTTGCCGCACTGCCCAAAGGGATCGTCAAGCTTAAGCATTTGCAGCATTCACTCGTCTATGAGCAGATTTTTCTGGGTGTGGAGTGTACAACAGGAATGGATGGCTTGACCTCATTGGAGAAGTTGTCGAATCTGAACATTACAAGAGGCGGTGGGCAGCTAGAGGAGCTATGCAGGATGACCCAACTCAAGAGTCTTGGAATTACATACCTTTGTCAATCCATCTTGAGGATGAGCCGTCTACAATCCCTTTATGTTTATTCTGGCGACGACCAACCTCTAAAAGTGGAAACCTTGTCCACAGATTCCACCTCCCTCAGATGCATCATGAGAAGCCGTTTAACCGGTCTGCCCATTTTGGCTTCTACTCTTGACTCCCTTACAAAGCTCAGATTTAACTTCTCCAAACTATTGACAGACTCTTTTAGCTCTCCTCAACATCACCTGCACAACTTAGTTGATATAGTCAAAGCACTCTCATAATGCGCGACACTTTGTTCATATTACTTTTATCTATCTATTTTAAAAATAAATATGTTTACTCTTTGACCGATAATATTTTATTTTAATAGTTTCTAGTTATATTAGAATAAAAGTTTCCTAAAATAATCTCTTAATTATATATATTTTAATGTCCGTTTTCTATTTTATTAATACGGGGTATTTTGATCAGTTATTAATTATTTTATTTCTGATATTTTAGTGTCAGGGTATATTAGTCATTATAGAATTATATAATCAGGGATTCTATTTACATCATATAAGGGTCGTCGTCGTGTATTATATATTTTCATTATTATAATAATCATTGAATGAATAATATAAAACCCACTATTTGAGTTATGATTTTATATTTAAAACCAGTAAGTTTGACCGCTATTTCGAGTCGACTATGTATTAGAACACGTGTACGGAGCCGATAGTGGCCGCGTGTATGAGCCTTGAAGGGTCATGTGTATTCAAGTATTTGGTAATAACGTCATAAATACAATAGAAAAGAATGAATTATCAGGATATAAAAGTATGCAGTATAATTTTTATTATTATATAGTTTGATCGTAGAAATAGTTTTAGGTCATTTACCACGTTAAGACGTGTTACGGGTAGTTTGGGCGGATTGATAGTTATAGAGCATCTCATTTTGATCTTTTGATGTTTATTTTATTTTCTGGGATTTTTTTTGATTTTTCTGGATTTTTTTAGAATTTATTACGAATCGATAATTATTTTGACTCGATTCAAAGTCGAGTCAAGTTTTATTTACAAGTTTACCATTGAGTTATATTTTCATCCCAAACGCTTTCTCCCATTTGCAAACCCTAGCTACCCCACTATGCAACGCCGCTGTCGGTGCCGCCCAGCGCCGGCCGCCCGCCGACCTGCGTCGCCCAGCCACGGCGCAGCGTCACCATGCCGCCCTGACCCGCCCTGGCCACCATACAGCTGTCGCGACCCCGGATCGCTGTGGCAGAGCGATGCTGTAAAACCCGTGATTCGAGTCACAGGTTTTATATTTGTTAGCCGATCGGTTCAGCCATCGGTTCGAGTTGAGTATATTTTGGAACACGTGTACCGAGCCGATGTCGGTCACGTGTATGAGCTGTGAGGGTAATGTGTAACGAGGATGT
>JAVDBV010083241.1:13738-26584 GCA_032619315.1 Piper longum | reverse complement strand
TTTTTTACATCATTGACTTATATATGATATTGATAAATTAATAGAAAATTAATTTACGAGGCACTTAGTTCTATATTGAAACACTTGACACGTTGCTCGAAACGAGAAGGTTGTTACAAGATTTGTCTAGAGCCCTACCGGTCTCCTAACTAAATCCAAATGGGTGCCTTCACGTAGTTAATTCTAATGGGGTGCCTTCTAAAGAGTACAACTCTTCTAAAGGGCATACACTTTTTCTACAAGATAGTGTACCCTTTATAGTGGGTATAAAGTATATACTATTTCTAAATGACCTCCATTGATTTTAAAGGGATACACCTTTTCTCCATAATACCTTTTATCTAAGAATTGTATCTCACATTCTCCTTATTAACACGCCAATAATAACTCTCAAAATATTTCTTATTTTGATCTCGAAGTTTTTTTTTCAAAATTTAATCATCTTAAAAGGCATAAATAACTATGACGTAATCAGAATATTATATTTAATTTATTTTTTATTTTTTAATTTATTATAATTTGTACACACGAGTATAAAATTTAATATTTCAAAAATATACAAAGTTATCATTTTTTATTTATATTTTAATCTTATTCCTTAATCGAACCCTTTTGTTCAAGCGCAAGATTTTAACCCCCGCGATTCAGTCTTCGCTTTTCGATTGAATCAGTGAGTTCGGTGGGACAAAAAACACCCTTGCCGTGCAAAGAAACCGTCCGAGCTATAAAAATAAAACTAAATACCGCGAACGAGGAATAAACACCCAAGATTTATGCATGGTTCCTTAGGGTTTAATTCAAATCCCTAAGTCTGTCCACGATGGTTTCATAACCATAAATTCACTATTTCTTCTTTGATTTGACACTTTACACAAAATACTGAATTATGTCACGTTTTGAATTGATCCGCCTTTGATAACTTTAACTTCAATATCCTGATTCATCTCTTTCTTATTTTCAAATCATCAAAACAACCTCACCACTGCGTCTGAAACATCGAAAAATAGTAGGGTGGGAAATTTTGCCTCAATCCAAGGTCAAGAAGGCCTTCAAATTAATTCTGTAGTAATAATAGGCTGAACCAAACCATTTTAGGTTGGTTCAAACAAAAAGGACCAGACCGGGATCGTAATCTGGAGTGACTCAGACACAACCTAATTTTATAAAGTTCACATTTTTTTATTATTACAACCTTGATTAGGTGATTTAGAAAGTGTTTCACCACGCACATTGATAAATGCACAATACACAATCAAACAACAATAAAAGTACAAACTTTATATAAAATAAATTTTTTATAATGATCTAGTATGCAAAATATGTTATTAAATATACCAAAATGATCACAATGAATGTTCAAGATGATCCTACTAAGATCTACATGCAACAATGCAAGACATGCAAAACAACCAATGAAAAGGGATAAAAGTGTACCCAGAGAAGGAAGAAGAGAAGGGGGAAGGAAAGGGCGGAAGAAGGAGGAGAAAAAAATATTGGAAAGGAGGTGGAAGAGGTGAGAAAAGGGGTTGGGCAGCAGCCAAGGGAATAGGAGAAGAGGAGATGGGGAGAAGGGAGTGAGAGGGGAAAAAGAGGGGGGACCGTTCTAAAAAAGCACACCTAACGCCAGTGCAAAGGCGCCCTAGGGTCACCCTTACGGTACGCATAGGCATGCCTACAACACAGTGCAGAAGCAAAGGCGCTCAAAGGGCACCTTTGTGCCTGACACGTAGCCGCGGCAAGAAGCAAAAAGGGAAAAAGAGAAAAAAGGAAGGGGAAAAGAGGAAGGAAAAGGAAGGGAAAAGGGCTGGGAAGGCTTCTAACATGTGACTAGGGCTTGAGGGTGCATTGATGATGCATGTGACACGACTCTAACATAACACACAGCCCTAAGCTAACAAAACACTCCAAACAACAATAAGGTCACGATTTGGCAATTGGGGTTTATTGGATAAACTCAATGGTGGATGCGCCGAATGCCCGAGTCCACAATGACATACAAGGACCCACTTACTATAAAACCAATCAAACTAGCTAAATGCTAACCAAATCGAACCAAGGTCGAATTGGTTGCAAAAATACCAAAATAACGGGTTGGATTTTATGAATCGTGTCAGTTAACCGATGATCTCAACGTGATTGTTTAGGTCTACACAGTTAGGCTCACGTAGGAGATTTAAGGGTGGAATCGTCATTTTAGATTGGATGGAGGGAAGTTCTAGGAAGAGTTCAAAATGTGAAAAGTATATAAGGATTAAAGAGGAGGTCGAAATCTACTATTTTTTGCCAAAACCCTAAATGCCTTCTCCCTCTACCTTTTTCCTCTTAGCATCTCTCTCTTCCCTCTGCCTCTCACCTTTTAGCTTGTGAGGAGGAGTTGTGGTGTGGAGTTCTAGGCAAAATCACAAGAAGATGTTAATAATGTCAATAATAACAAGTTAATCATGTATATTCATGCATCATGTTCATGTTTCATAATTATGCATGAAGTACATGTGCTTTCATGTTCTATATGTGTTTACTATTCAGTTCTATGCATGTAATTATTGTTTAATCCATGTTTGTTAACTGAGATTTAAACTTGCTACAAGTAGGTTCTAAGCTTTTATGGTTTAATGATGATCCATGTGTGAATAGTTAAGTTATATTAAGTTATAGCATCTTTACACCTTATGTAAAGAACTTCTTCTAAATTAAAATAATGAAAATTTTGAGGTAAATTATGTTAGATGGAAAGCGTATTACAATCAATGATTTGATGTTTAGAGATTATGAATAATCTGTTTTTATTTGATAAAAATCAGATTAAAAGCAAAAATATAAATAATTTCAGGTTGAAACCTTAGAGCCAATGCCAAGACACTGACTTGAAGTGCCGCAACACTGCGTATTTGTTTTTATGACATTGAAGCCCAACGCCATTGCCTTCTTTTGACGTTCACGTGTGGTCCAGCACCATGGCATTCGTACCTTAGTTATGAGTGCCACAACATCTTCAGGAAATACGTATGCTCATGTCTAGCACCGCAACACTCGAACCCTAAGTTGAATTCCCATGCTTGCTGACATTCGTACTCAAAGTATGATATGTTTATGATTAGCTAAACACTATATTATACTTGTATGATGTTCAATTATTGTAAATAGTGTTGCTAATATATTGTATGATATGATCTTTTTCATCTCATGGCATACATGTGCCCATGTAGGCTAGTTGGTTAATTGATAAAGATCAATTCAGTTATTTGGTCTAGGAAGACCATCAAGCGACAATCCAGGTCTGTGTTTAGTCATATTTGAGGATTTTAAAGATCGTTTGTGTTTATTCGTGATTAAATAGATCAAGTGAATATTTTATATTTTAACATGTTATCTTATTATGTTATGTAATAATGTTTTAACGTATGTTGTGGGGCACAAAGACTCCTAGTTGTTATGTCAAAACACAAGGCCGAGACAGACAACTAAGTTTTAATGTGTTTTTCTTTCAAATAAAATGAAAATTTCAAGAGACATGTTACACCGTGGTTTGAATGCAACTCCCTTAGGCAAGGACCATAATCGTTAAACAAAAGATATTGTCTTGAAAATGCTATTTATCAATAGCGGTCCTCTAAAAGGCACTACAAGCACATATTATGTCCTTAACTCAAAATTAAATGAACTAAAACGTAATTTTTTTAACGAGATGTTTTAGATCTTAAATAACTATACTACAAGGAGTAGTTAACTATTTTGAAATGAATGTAGGCTAAGTCAAAAGGATTAGTCAATCTGTTTTTAGTGTTCTATCAAAGTTGACTAACTAATGGTTTAGCAAGGGAATCAAATAACTAGTAATTAACTATTTTGATGTTGTATGTCATGTTACTTTATGTTGAACATTAATATGATATCTTGTTACATGCCTATGTTATCTACATGTTATGTTGAGTTAAGTAGGTGGATCTTTTATTAGTTTATTTTAGTTTTTACAAGTTAAGATCTGTTTTATTCAGTTTTTCTACTATGGTTATTTGATTGAAGTTTAAACTTATTTTGTAAAACCGGTGATTCAAGTCATGGTTATATACTTGTGAACTGATTAGTTAAGCCGTCGGTCCGAGTCGAGGCCGGCCATGTGTTATGAGTTATGAGGGTCAAATATACCCGAGTGTATAATGATAATGTCAGTAACACAGTAGGAAAATGAGTTATCAGAATATACGATAGTATACTAGATTTTTTTTTATTTTCATGTATTAGACCATAGAAATTAAAATTAGGTTGTTTACCATGTTAGGATGTGTTAGATAGGACTTTTGGGTGGGTTGGTAGGTTTAGAACATATTATTTTATTTTATTGAGCATATTTGATTTTATGGTATTTTATCATATTTATTATATATTATTTTAGAATTTAATTATTATTATTGACATGAGTCGGGAGCAAGTCAAGTTTTATTTATAAAACCACCCCCGACATCCCTTCTTCCTCCTCGGTTCCTCCTCCAAGTTGCTTGACCTATTTCTTTTCCTTCCCTTGTTCCGCTGGTGACCAATTTCGCTACCGCCGACCACTACCACCCTGGCGACCCCCTTGCCGTCGACTCCGCCTCACCTCTGCCCCTTCTTCCTTCCTTCTCTTCCTCCTTTTCTCCCTATTTTCCACCCACGGTCGCCCGCCGTCACCTTGAACGCGTTGCCGCCAGCCACCAACATCGGCAATGACCTCCGGCGACCCTCCCTGACCCTTCCCTCATCTTTTCCGACCATTCTCCAGTCTATGTGATGACATGCACAGCGACCCATGCTAAAAACAGGGCCGCATCTTGCATGCATGTTCGCGGGCGACTAGCGTAGCCATCGGCTAGTCACGCACTACCTCCGGCTACACAATCCAACCCCCCTAGCTGACCTCAACCATATCTGGCCCTTCTCCCCACTCCCTAGCCGACCACACAACTTGGCCGCCCTCACCTTAGCCAGCCACAACCCACAGCCCCCACCATCGGAGATTAGCCGTCGCCGTAGGCTAGTGGTTCTCCAACCACGTCGAGCTACCCTTTCCCTTCTAAGTGTTGCCCTTGGGACGACAGTCACAACTGCCATCTCCCTCCTTGAGGCACCCACAACCATGCCCATAGTAGTCTCCGCTATTGCCACGTAATTGTCGGCTTAGGTATAAAGATTTAATTTTATTTCATTTTTATATATGATTGACCATCATTAGCATGTGCATCATTTTGGTAATATTCATAGGTGTGATTGTGTACTAATTTTAGGGTTTTAAAATTATGTTGTTGTAATTATGAAAAAAAATTGATTACTTAATTAAAAATGCTTACATGTCCATATTGCTATTAATTAAGGTTAGATAATTATACTTGTTGTCGAAGTAAAAAAAATATGATCTTTATTTATTTAGTTGATATTTTTAAATTATATATTAAAAAATTTATGATGTTGATGACATGATCACCTAGGAATATTGATTTATATGACATGATTGTTAGGATTTGTTGGATTGATTAGGATATGCATGTTTGCCCTTGTGTTGTTTGATTTATCCATCATGTCATTCATGCATCATATACGAGTACATGGGCATAAGAATTTAGTCCTGTTTGTGTAGGTTCTGTATAGAAGCTTCCCGCATAGGTGCGATACCCCATTGGGAGCTTCTACCAGGTCCATTTAGGACTCGTACTCTTAATTGTCGATCTATTCTATTGTCACTTGGATTGTATGTTGCAGGACATGTTAAGTGGTGATTTATCAGACTCCAGTTAACATGGGTCATTTTAGCAAACCGGTTTTTGGAATTAACAAGATCCACAACAAGTTGCCTTCGGACGTAAAATATTAAATTCATTCCCAGACATATATAAGATTTTTATCGAAATATGAGAGATGGTGAAACCAACTTGCACATACTATGAGCGGGTACATGTGTCAGTCACAGCGGGCTCTAAATTTGTGAGAGGATTGTTTCATTTTCGAGGGATCTTGACAACCCACGTTTTAAGTTCCTTACATCTGGAGAAATGTGGGGTTTACGGGTACTGTCTAGTATAACACACGTCCAGACATGTGGTTAAAAGAGTACTAAAGGCTACTGCTAGAGAGTACTCGACCTTCGTACTCAAGGCCAAGAGAAATATGGAGGATTAGAGAGGGTTTAGGATATACTTATAGTCCCAAAGAACCAGAAGAAAATAACAAAATGTCGAGAGAGGGATCAGACTGGTCAGTTTGGGATGCCATCCAGACCATACTTGATGGCTCCTCGGTAGTTATCCTTGTGAGAGTTCTATTAGTGTATATGCATGTTTTTCTTTTAATGGGAGTTAGCTCTCATTGACAGTTTAACATTAGTTATTTTTTGGACCATTGACAACTGCTGCTGACAGATTTCTATTATATATGTAGGTGAGCATCATACACAACATGATATGCCAGACTTGACGAACAAGAAATAAAATCCTTGCACACACACTAGCTTGAAGATAGGACGCTTATTTGTGATGTTGATGATTGTGTAAAATTTTTGATAAATATTTTGATGATGTTTAATGCATGGTTGATATGTTTTGTGTATGAAGTTGGTAATATTGAAGTTATAAAGCTTATGGTCATGTGAATGTGAATGGTAGGTGGGTGATGACCCAATTAGATCATGAAATGGAGAATGTTATGATAATTATATAACGCGATGTTGTGATAGATCTTGATTTTTCTTATATATTTATATGTTGGAATACAATGATGGACATGCTGGTTTTCTTATTGTACTTTTAGGAGAAGCTCTATTTATAGGATTTTTATAATATTTAAATCGATTGTAGTGTGATTTTGTTTTACTATCATATTATTAACGTAGCGTCCTACTAGGTTGGGTATTTCATACATTCATTATGACATATTTTTCATCTTATAACATTTAGATTAGGTCACTTTTGCTTAAGTTTGGGTTAACCAAATTAATCAAAATGAGAATCAGTTTGGTCCCCGGTAATATTTCTAGTGTAGTTAATAGTAAATTAGATTTGGGGTGTTTCTTATATATTGTTTACTACATATGAAAGTAGTGGACTTAATATCTTGTTAACAAGTTACTGAGCGAACAAAGTGTACACATGTACAAGATACTTTTAGTCGATCAGATGCGAAGATTCGACAATTAGGATTTTATTTATGTTGTTTGCGTGCTTAGTATGACAGTGTAATAGACTTTTACTATGAGTTATGCAAATGGTTATGTAATGTACGTTTTTAACTTTTAATTTAGTTTTATTTGGAAATAAAGTGTCAATCGGCTCAATAGGGTTTTTCTAATGTATTTATGTTTATGCATGTGCAATAGAGATACACTAGTAATGGCCCTGATAAGGTATTATGCATGTTAGATATTGGCATCGTTAAAAGTTGACATGAGAGCTAGGACACTTTGCTTTTCTATGTCAAACTAAATAAGAAATCTACCTAGTTGAAATAACCTATGAGAATTACATCCCGCAGAAGGTAGAATAATAAGTTTTAGTTAATGTTTTACGGATAATTGTTCTCAATTTATTGAGTGGTGCAGATGGCAAATTAGAATACGAACTAGCAAATTTAGTTGTAGTATGATGATATACAGAATCTGAATGGCGTAATAAATAATATGGCACAAAACCTTCAGGAACCCATGCTGCTATACAACAATTATTGGCTAATCAAGGAAACCAGGGTGTACAACAATCTGAGGAACGTTTGCAGAATGGGACCAGGTTGCACCCAAAGATCCAATAGTGGCGATTCCACCTCCACCTCCACCTCCAGTGATATCTTCCCAGACTGGACTATATACTCTAGGGAAATTAATCAAAAATGGTGCTAAGACCTTTAAGAGCGCCGTCGAACATGTTAAGGAGGAGGCTTGGACTCTCAATATGCTCAAAATATTTAGAGCAATGTAAGCACCTAAAATTCAGCGGGTTAGACTTGCTCATGTGTTTTGGAAGAAGTGGCTTTCTTGTTGGAAGCCAAATCAACACCATTACTTGGGCTGAATCTATAGTAGTAGTTAATGTCACATACAATTCAAAACATGTTAGGGAGCATAAGGGAGTTTGCAAATCTCACGCATGAGGGTTTAACTCTTTGGGAGTTTGAGCAAAAGTTTGTGTTGCTTCAAAGGTTTGCTCCTGGAATTTGTGTTGTGCAGAAAGCCCAGACCAATAAGTTTGTTTGGGCACTCTGATTCGCACCAAAAGATAAAGTAGCAAGCCACAGACCTTGAACCTTGGTGAAGTTGGTTGCCAGTGCTTTTGTTGTTGAGGAGGTGTTGATTGAATAATATGGACCCTATATGGAGAAAGAAAAGAACAAGAGTGAGAGTGCTCATGCAAATTCCAAACAAACCAACAATAAGAGAGAAGTATATTAAAATGTATATATCCATAAAGTGTAGCCCACATGTGTGCTACGTCACCAAATAGGATACCTACTGATTGTGTATGCATGCGAGTTAAGACTTACACTTTTTTCTGCCCAATTAGGGCAAATTAATGGACTTAATATTTTTTTTAAAAAGTGATTAATTAAATTAAATATAATAAATATATTTATAAAAATATATTAAATCTTATTCTGACAACTATTAAATATGAGAATATATTAGATATTACTCTAACATCTATTAGATGTATGACTAACTAGACTAAGTAATTAATTAGGAGATCTTGCATTTCACTCATCTTAAAAAAATATTATTGACAAAAAATTTTTTTATGGCTCATGAGCTTAATCTAAATTTATATCTACATCACCATCCAAGACTGTAGTTTGTTTGCTCCATATTTCTCAAACCATAACTCCTCTTGGTGTGAAACCACCATTGTTGTGTTCCTTATGTCACTGAGTTTCAAAGTCGGCCGCCAGGAAAGTCCATATCTTTTTCACTTTCACATTTGATAGTTGTGACCCGTAGTTGATAATTTTTCATTTCGTTTTCCCAAATCTATCATTTCTAATCTTTAAGTTTAAAATTCTGGTTTGGGTCACCTATTCAAAAATTCTAAATAAGGGTTGTTGCCTTAATTCAATTTGATTTGTGAGTATGCCCATTTGACGTCTGATTCATGTGATTCAATGTTCCTTAGGTTTCATTTTGTGCATATTATCATGCCATGGCAATATGGTAATTTCAAGATTATTTTATATTATTTATAGTATTTATTTTAACTTGCATTTGATGCACCAGTTTATTATTTATAATTGTTTATATATATTTAATATATTTTATCATATCAAACATTTATGCATATTTTATGATTTATTATGCTGTCATTTATTTTATTCATTATGTATTATGCTATTATTTTTTATGCCATATTTTTAATTATATTTTGAACATGCCAATATATTCATGCTGTATTTTCCTTAATTGCGTAGTTAATTAGACCTTTTTGGTGCATGTTTCATATTTGTTTATTTGTTGATGATTTATTTATGTCTATTTATGTGTTTTGATTTTTGTGCTCACTAATACATGCTCGGTTTTTTTTTGCAGTCACATATTCACACACAGATGCATCATGTGGAATAGTTTGTAGTGTTATTGGAATAGGTTTTTTGATACGATCCAAAAGTTCAAGCTCGCTGCTATACATGCCGGTTGGTGCTTGGCGTATGGGTTGTACTTCATCGTTGTTTTCGGTTTATATTGTCGGACAATCTAAGGAATAGATTTTACCAAACAAATCAGTTAATTAGGGCTATCCAAACGTAGGTGAATTTTGAAATAATACTTTTAAGTATGAGATTCTTTAAATTGTTTTCGAAAACCAGATATTCAGGGCAAGTTGCCTTCAAATTAATTTATAGTATTTTCTACCCAAACCCTATATTAATTTATAGTATTTAACTATGGCTACATTTAGTATTCTATTTTTATAATTATAGATGATCTCAAATCAAGTGAAATTTAATATAATTAAGAAATTACACTTAAAACATATTTAATAAAAAAATAGTTATTATAAATAAGGTAATTAACTATTCGCATTTCAACTTCTATTGTTGATTTTTGTCCCACAATTAGGAGTGGGTGTCTATGAGTCGGACATCGGACAAGGCATTGTCATATCCATTCAATTAACCTCAGGCAAAAAAATAGTCGTGCATGGTCAAAATTCTTTGGTTAAGCCAGTTACAATGAAACAGAGTCAAAATTCAGTCAATATAAAAAAATATATTCATCTCATAATTATTTTATTATCTAATTATTTTTTTTCATTATAAATATTATTTTTATCCCAAACAACTAATATCTAATTTATATAATCATTATCTCTTTTATTTTTCATATTTTATCTCATGTAAATTAATATAAAAATTAAAATCATTTGTTTTAAAAAAAATATTTCAATAAAGAAATATTACATTAAAATAAAAAAAAATTAAAAAATAAGATTAATGTGAAATCTATGGCTAAATGTGTATCATAGAAGCCCTTTATTAAAATTAAAAGTTCATCAATTGTTCGTCTTAAGGAAAATATTAGGAGTAAACAAATCGATTATAAAATGTTTATCAAAGAAACTAACAAAAACTGATTTCAAAAATTATTTGGATGAACTTCCTTTTATAGATTGAGTAGATGAACAATTTTCCTAAATATAAGGTTGACTTTTATCTTTTATCTACGTAAGTTATTTTTTATTATTTTAGATATTAAATATCAATTTTATATATAAACTTAATTAATTTTAATATATATCATAATTTAAAATTTTTATATAACATAATAGTAGCCTCGTAAAATATTGGGCAATCAGTTTGTCATTCAGTCAGCAATAAAATATCCAAGTTTGATTTATTTTTATTTTGTTAAATTCGGTTAGATATGCTTTTAGACTTTAGTCGGACTCTCTAATTCAAAAATCCTTTCCTACCCCTACCCACAACTATATAACACATAAACCATATTTATACTTTTAATTTTAATTAAATATTTAAAAAAGTTATAATTTTTAAATTAAGTTCTAAATAATACTATCATACTTAATTTCATAATCTAATACTATATTTTCTCAAAAAAAGTGCTTAAGATTTAATTATATCATAGAAATAAATCACTACCATAGATGGGACGCTAACGAGAAGAAGTAGGAAATCTCGCTACACCAAAATCCACAACTTGGGTATCCTCTACTCCTTTATCTGGGCGTGTATGCTCAGTGTCCAAAAAATTATTATACACATTGTAATTATATATATCAGTAAAAAAATTTACATCAGATACCATCCCATGCCCATCGGTAAAAAAATTTTGTGGACGTGGCGGACAAAGACTAATTCAGACGTCATATAAAATTGACATAAATTTAAAAAATCATTCCCTAAAATAAATAGAAAAGGATGTATTTTACATGAATATAAATTTAGTAATTTATTTTAAATAGATCTAATTTATTTTTAAAAAAAATTTTATATGACGATCCACTCCTTCTCTATAATTATGCACAGTCAACAAAATATTCTTAATTATACAAAACATTCTTATTTAAAATATAACATAAATCTTGTATTAAAAATAACTTCTATTTATTATTACACTTGTAATTTATTATAAAAATATAAGTATCTAAAATTTAGTAAACCACATTATTCGAAATCATAATGTTTTAATTTATATAAAGTAAATAAATACTATTTAGACCTTACAAATTAATATTAGATAAGAAGAAATCATTTAAATTTTGACGTCCAAAAGATGTAATGCATTTGTAAACACTTAGCAGTGTTTGTGGACATGTTCACAACTGTCAATATTCTTTAAAAACAAACTACAATGCATACAATCCGGAATTTATATATGGACATGAATACAGACGTGGTTTTTAGACACCTATTCATTATTTAGCTTAACTAATGCAAGTATGAATAACTTAAACTTTATAAGAAAAATGTAAAATTATACAAACGTACAAAACCAACTTTTTTTTTGTCACGTTAATTATTTTTAAGCTTTTAGAATTAGCCTTTCATGTAACAATTAAAAGTACAAATAATGTCACGTGTAAATGTAAGAAAAAATCATTAAATGTTCTTGCACCTCCAATTATAGGTAAAAAATAACTTAATTACACCCCTTTATTTTCCAAAATCTTTAATTCTCATATCCTGATGTATTTAATCTTAGTAAACCTTTTATCACACATATACCAAAGTATAAACCTCTTTAATTCTCATATCCTGATGTATTTAATCTTAGTAAACCTTTTATCACACATATACCAAAGTATAAACCTCTTTAATTCTCATATCCTGATGTATTTAATCTTAGTAAACCTTTTATCACACATATACCAAAGTATAAACCTCTTTAATTCTCATATCCTGATGTATTTAATCTTAGTAAACCTTTTATCACACATATACCAAAGTATAAACCTCTTTAATTCTCATATCCTGATGTATTTAATCTTAGTAAACCTTTTATCACACATATACCAAAGTATAAACCTCTTTAATTCTCATATCCTGATGTATTTAATCTTAGTAAACCTTTTATCACACATATACCAAAGTATAAACCTCTTTAATTCTCATATCCTGATGTATTTAATCTTAGTAAACCTTTTATCACACATATACCAAAGTATAAACCTCTTTAATTCTCATATCCTGATGTATTTAATCTTAGTAAACCTTTTATCACACATATACCAAAGTATAAACCTCTTTAATTCTCATATCCTGATGTATTTAATCTTAGTAAACCTTTTATCACACATATACCAAAGTATAAACCTCTTTAATTCTCATATCCTGATGTATTTAATCTTAGTAAACCTTTTATCACACATATACCAAAGTATA
>JAVDBV010083241.1:0-13393 GCA_032619315.1 Piper longum | reverse complement strand
TTAATTCTCATATCCTGATGTATTTAATCTTAGTAAACCTTTTATCACACATATACCAAAGTATAAACCTCTTTAATTCTCATATCCTGATGTATTTAATCTTAGTAAACCTTTTATCACACATATACCAAAGTATAAACCTCTTTAATTCTCATATCCTGATGTATTTAATCTTAGTAAACCTTTTATCACACATATACCAAAGTATAAACCTCTTTAATTCTCATATCCTGATGTATTTAATCTTAGTAAACCTTTTATCACACATATACCAAAGTATAAACCTCTTTAATTCTCATATCCTGATGTATTTAATCTTAGTAAACCTTTTATCACACATATACCAAAGTATAAACCTCTTTAATTCTCATATCCTGATGTATTTAATCTTAGTAAACCTTTTATCACACATATACCAAAGTATAAACCTCTTTAATTCTCATATCCTGATGTATTTAATCTTAGTAAACCTTTTATCACACATATACCAAAGTATAAACCTCTTTAATTCTCATATCCTGATGTATTTAATCTTAGTAAACCTTTTATCACACATATACCAAAGTATAAACCTCTTTAATTCTCATATCCTGATGTATTTAATCTTAGTAAACCTTTTATCACACATATACCAAAGTATAAACAAAACCATTAATGCTAACAACCCTTTATTACTAAACGATGACTAAATTCATTTTCTCACAAATTATATTTGAAAAATTCTTTTAAAAATTTCTTAGATTTCCTAGATAAATTATTCAAAATCCTCTAAATTCAATAAATAATCTTATGAATTAATTAAATTGACTTTTAAAATTTTCTTAGATTTTTATTTTAAAATTCGATTTTTACTATATATTGAAAAACATAAAACATATTAAAAATATATTCCATGCATTTCATATATTGCACCAAAGTAGTGCCGAATCTCAAGCGCAGGATTGGCTTTTTCTCCATTTAAAACCCTATATTTTAAGAACTCATTTAAGACCCATCATCGTCATCATCAAAATTAAAACTAGCAGTTTCCTAATCCATTTTCTCCTTAGTTAGGCCCAATCGCTTTTGCGTTTTTCTTAATATATTTTATTTCAGAAACGAAGCACTTTGCTTGCATTCGTCTTCTTCTTTCTATATAAAATATAAAAGAACACACCACCGCTTTTCGTCTTCCTCTTCCATATAAAGAACATCACCGCTTTTCACCTTCTTTTCTTCCATATAAAGAACATAGCGCCGCTTTGTTTCTTGTAAAAAAAGAAGAACAACCCTGCTTTATTTTTTCATTTTCCGAGACCGAGTTTCACATGTCCTCCATGGAGACCGAAGTTCATTCCTCCATGAACTCGCAAGCTATAGTATGCTTCCGACCTTTGCATGACAATTCGTCGCAAAACACTGCCTTGGGTCTGTTTCCAAATCCTTTTTCTACTGCCTTTGTTTTTTTGTTTGGTTGTGTTCTTTTGTTGTCTTCTCTGATTCATGTTGTCCCGCAGACTGCGGCGGTAACAATCTTGGAGGCGACATCCCAAGCGCCCAGTACTACCCTCCTGTCCAAGTTGATCATGTTGATGTCGAACCTCGCTCCGTGAAGATGTTGTCGGTTGATCCGAATCGAGTGATGGAGGAGGTGATTGCGAAGGAGGTGGAGCGAAGGCTGATAGAGGAGGAAGTTAGGAGAGAACTTGCACTGGGGAGGGAGGTGTTGATGGAAAGGCGGAAACACGGTGGACCTTCGTTGCACTCCGAACGGAGCAATCCGTTCTCTTCTACTCTTGAAAGCGTACTACTGCATCCTCTCCACCCCTTTGAACGGCTTCCTTTGGAAGCGAGGAAGGGTCTCCGGCGGAAGGTCACCGTGAAGCCCATCGTGGAGGTTGGGAGGAAGCCGTCGCCTCCTTTGGTATGTTAAACAGCTCTATCAATCTTCTTCACCTTGATTATCAATTTGGTTTTGTTTATATTTTTTTTTTAGCTTCAAAGTTTTCATTTCTATCTAGTTGTGTCAAGATTTTATATATTCTAATTGAATTCCCATACATATAATAATTAAGTTATCTTCTATAAAAATGTACAACCAATAAATCGATCCTAGGAGTTTATGCTTGCTCAATTTTTTATGTTATTTATGGCTGTTACTTTTTTTTGATTTTTTAGTATTTGAAAATTCTGAAGTAAATGTTGAGGTAACTTTTTATATTTTTAATGCATGTATATAAATAAAAGGAAATTGATTTAGAATGCTATTTATTCTTAATTACGGTTAAGAGGGAGGGGCTTAATTTATGGAGGCCAATACTACCGACTTAGTTTATTATTCTAGTTATGGTCAGGCTCGTTACTAACTGAAGGCATATTATGAGAAATTGAATATTATTATTTTTCAAATTTTTTATTTTCTAAGCCGTAAGCCTACAACAAATAATCCTTTTTAGAAGCATGGTTAGAATGAGGGAAACCGATCTTTTCACATATTTATGTAGGTATTGATGTTAATGTATTTGTTTTAAGTTTTTTGTTTGTGACAAATTAGTTGTTATACAATTAGCTATGATGATTATTTTTTTTATTGGTTTTTGCGTGTATTCTCAATTCGAAGTGACCAAGTTAGAAATTGGTTGTTACATTCATTTATAAGTGGTGAGATTATTTTCAAGAACCTGTTTGAAGTTGTTACTTTAATTTCATTTGTCGACTTCAATTTGGCGTTAGGTAATCGTTTTTGTTCTTTCTTTAACTATATTTGAAGTCAGTCCATTGATTCAATGAACACTCGAATGTGACCAATCTTCCTGCAGGAAGATGGTGTTTCACCAAAAACCCAAGCTGGAGCGAAACGAAAAGCAACTCTGAAAGTACTCTCTAGCTCCGATGACAATGGTGTCAACGTTTCAAATGCAAAGAAATCAACAAAAAGCCAATGGAGATGTTCTTTGTGCCAAATAAATGCAACCAGCCAAACTGATCTTAATCACCATCTCCAAGGGAAGAAACACAAGGCAAAAGCACTCAAAAGCCCATGCAATGCACAAAATGATTTAAGTCAGAAACAGCTGTCTTTGGAGAAGAAGATTGATGAAGCTGTGGTGCAAATTGAGGAAGCTAAGAGTGAGTTCTTCTGTGAGTCTTGTGAAGTGGAATGCAATAGCTTGGCCGTTTATCAATCCCATATCGAAGGGAGGAAACACAAGACTAGGATCTCCAAGGCCGAAGTAGCCACCAGTAGTAGCAGCTATGAGGTGGTGCCACCCGGTGTTGAGTTAGCTACCGAAAAACAAGTTTTCCCAGTTAACTCCGATACTCTCAATGATGGTGAAGATGGATCGGGTTGCAAGAGGCTTCGAACTGCTTGATTTGCTGATTAGATAACCAAGTTAATTTTTGGATCCTTAGATAAGTAACATCACCTATGTTCTGTGGTTCGTGTTCTGTTACTAAAACAATTGTGTTATATTCATGTCATGGCCGTGGATTAGTGACATGTAGCCTGTCATTTGTTTCTGTTTCAAGTTTCCATATGCAGTGTGGATAGTGTCGGATGATGGGGAAATGTCCAGATACAGATCAAGATAAGTAGGCTCCGATGATTGGTTTATGTCTACATACAGAATAAGATAAGTAGGCTAAAGAATTCGAAAGAATTTCATTTCAGTGGGTGGTATATAACATCCACCTTAAACCTTAAAACCCTAAATTTTAAACCCTTCAATGTTACGTGAGTCTCACATTCAATAAATATCTAGATCATTACTATATGTGACTATGTTGAATTAAAATGTATAGCAATAAGTTGGTTAAGGTCCGTATGGTTGGCATAAATATAGTGTAATGAAAAAAATAATCATATGAAATTGAAATGCTACGAGATGAAACAACATAAAAATTTTCTAAATTTACCTTTCATGTTTGGATAATAAAAAATTGAAATGAAAATGAAATATTCATTCTCATGTACATGTACATGAGCATCCCTTCATTTTCCCTTTTTTTTTATTTTTCATAAGAAAACATTGCTTTCTAAAATTTTACATAGACTTTTTTTTTAAATTAAAAAACTTTTAACTAAAGTTTGAAATACCCTAATGTTGACCTCCAATATTAACTAAATTATAAACAACCAAGCAGAAGAAAATTTATAACAATATTTGACATTTATTTCATTTTATTTCGGCATGGGCGAGTGGATGAGGGAACTTGTGTTGAGCAAAGAAAGATGGGGGGCTTTGCTCACCACGCTTTCATCGTTTGAATATGTAGGTGAATACCCTAATGTTGATATGTAGTATGTGTGACATTCAAATATTAGTGTATTGTATTGTTCAAGACGTCCACTAATTCCTGTACGTGTAGATGATCACGGGAGGTTCTAAAGCCCTCTTCTATATTAGAACCTTATGAAGACATAATAATGTCGAAAACAAAATCGAACAATTTAAAGTCTATTTGGTTGGCATGATATTGTTGGATATGAAAAAATAATTATTCCTAAGAAATGGAGATGACAATAAAAAAATTAAATGGAAGTTTTAAAAGTTGGATTGTTTGGATTGCAAGAAAATGAAAGAAATGCTGGAAATTCTTTTTTTCATTTTTGTGTTTGGTTGAAGGTAAAATATAAAAACTATCTATTTATTAGTGAAAATATTTTATCAAAATGACCAAAAATTTTAAAATCTGTGATGACCAAACTAAAATTTAGTTTGTCATATAGTAATTTCACTTCCTTTAAGAAATATTGATCATTGAATTTTTACAATTTCATCGTAATTTTCATTTTGATTTTGTAACTTTAAAATTTACAGCTTATTAAAATACATTCTTTCGTCCTGCTCTATTTTAAAATAAATTCATTCTTTTGTAAGTGTGCATGAGTGCCAATATGGAACCATACTATATAGTAACTTGTTGTTTTTTCTAATTAATTTGAAATAAAATTAATTTAAAAAATTAAATAATTCTATATATATATATATATATATATATATATTAATGAACAAGTTCCACTAACGATATCAACAGCATTTTTCCACGGCAGCATGCAATTCATGTCCTGGTCATCTTAAAACTCCAGCAAACATCATCTATGGCATTAATCTACAGCACCCTTACGGATCAAACTACAAACTATTGGTTTTAAATATTTTTTTTCGACTTTAAAAATTCTCTGAGTTGACTTAACGTCATGGCTTACTGAGTCAAACATCGTGAATGCCTCCATAATGATCAATATGACTCTATGAGTTGTGTTAAGTTATTAATTTTTTTTTTCAATTAGCAAAATCAGTATGTTTAAGTAATTTAAATCATGTAATTATCGATTTTAAGTGTCAAAAGTATAATATATACTAATTTTATATAATTTTTTATTTATATAATAAAAAATTTAATTTCAAGTACCATGCTGAATTGATTCCGAGTATCAAGTTTTTAAACTATGCTACAAACACTAAGCTTGTATCCCCTCTAATTTGGTACTAGTCCAACACCTCAAAGAAGAATGTAATTGAAGAGTTTTTTCATGATATGCCTTTCCCCAAAACTACAGATTCATGTAACATCTTGAAGAAGAGCTCGTCGTGCCGAAGGTTTAGAAGGATCATTGGTGCTGAAGCTTTAGAAAAGTTCTGGTGCCATAGCTACAAGTGGCTCTATGGATCAATCTCACATTAACTGGTAGAAAATTGGTCTTCAATGACCAAAGATTCCGTCACTCAAGACCATAAAACCAGCTGCTAATAATATTAACAACAGAATTTACAACTGCCAAATCCGGTCACAGTTGATCGAGTTGCTGATAATATTTGCGACCGAAAAGAAAATCTGATCCCAAACTAACAACCGGACGCTCCCGTTTCAGTTTGGTTTTAAAATTAGTGACCGGGTAGTGGTCACAATGGCAGTCGCAAACTGTTTGCAATTGGGACTTTGGTGCCAAATTCGGCTTCAACTTTGATTCCTAACTGGTTTCCATCCTGTCCGTAAGTCTTTGCGACAGGTGTCCAATCACGATTGAGGTCGCAGAGAGGACGCAAACCCATTTGTAAAATTGTTATTTTTTTGTTTTAGATTACATGTTTAATATAAAAGATTATAAATAAATAGATATGATGAAAAACATAAATAAAAACATAGTTAATCTAAAATATAATAAAATATTCAATATATTAAATATAAATCAAATCTCCAATAAAAAGAAAACCATATCTATATAGAGGGCTATGACGTTGTAATCTATATATAATCATTATATAATAAGCATCTCAGCTCCCAAATAAGTAGTAATGGACTAGACAAGTTGGTCATCTCTAATCTGTGCCTCCTCTCTCAATTGCCGATTTTTCTCGTCAAGAAGCTAGGTAAGCTAGTGGTCCTCGGCCACAACCTCCGTCCTCGTCTCCTCTCTCATCCTCATAATCTTTGTCTATCTATCTTGCTCACAGATCTATAAATCCTCGAGCCGACAAAGGAAAGGCTCATCAAGCTAAGAAGTCTAGCTCATCATACTAGCACTGGACCAAACACCATTGAGAGGAAGGTGGTGCACTACTGTCAATGTAGATCCCAATCCACAATATGGCTCTTGTTTAGTTCTCTAACTGCATATTAGTATGCCACGAGGTCGACAGCCACCAACTAAGTAAAAGGATCAGTGTCATATGTCGACTCTATATGCTCTTAGTACCTAGCCCAAAAAAACATTATTGATTAGTATGGATTAGTTAACAGTTTTTAAAAAGAAAACATTCACAAAAAAGATAATATCATATGAAATTATGTAAAAAGAAGTGTGATATATTTTTAATTTGTTAGTAAAATAATTATGAAGTATATAATTTAAGGAAAATCCAACAAAGTCTCCCCTATAAATGGAACATTAAAAAATATCACACCTGCATAGATTACACATTTCATATTTTACAATTTCATAATTCATATTTTGCACAAAAATTACACATTCATATAATAATTTCACATTCATCATGTATGAAATACTTGATCTTAACATGGGTCCTTCTCCTGTAAAGCAAAAACAACACAAAAGCTCTTCCAGCCCTTTTTTTTTTACAAGAACTATTTGTAAAAATTAAATATTTGGCAAATAGTAAAAGCTAAAATTACAACGTCATAATATTAATCAAACTAACTTGACTAAATTTCACAATAACATACTTTTAAATAGAAATTTGAACTCTTGCTTATTTAGAAAGTACATAACTAGATGAAATAAAATAAAATACAAAAACTTATCACCATAGCCTTGAATTTCCTATTGTCATATTAGCCCTTCCCTTTTTCTTTCTGGTGCATGTGATGAAACAAAACTAACCACGGGACATAGCATCATAACTTTTTCTCTTGCATAGCGAAAGAACTCAAAATAAATTAGAACTAATCAAATGATGAACAAAATAATTGAAGAAAAGTATTCATATCAAGCATTTTTCACAGATTTCTAAATTAACATATCCTCCAACATGACGGGTTATTTTGTTGCCTTTCTAAGTCATCCAAATCTTATTCTTCTCTAATAAATCCCGGAATCTATTAGTAGCCTAGTGCTCCTAGATGAGATGCTGTAAGTTGTCTAGCTGAATCCAAGCAAGGCCAATCTTCCTCCACACAATCTGCATGGTCCACTGTATCCAATAGTGTGAGTGTTGAATCCCTAGCTCACTTCATCACCCCAATATATAATTTAGGGGTAGTCTCTAAGAAGGTCGCTCATGCCTGTGGCTCATCCTCCGGCCTCCATGTAGGTTTCACCTAAAACTAAATTAAACAATTTTACAAACACGGTACATTATTTTTCATGTGTAAATAGTGTAAATTGAATGCTGGTGTAATTTACCATCTACCCTCTGCACCATATATCCCTAAGATGAAGAGAAAAGTCAATCTAGGTCGGATATGGTATACCACCCCAATATTGGTTCACTTAAAACCCAAATTATAAATGTTGCAATCAAGTTGAGTCACATTTAAAGTTGTTGGTCAGTATGACTCAATTGATAAGATAGATCGAAACAACCTTCTTAGTGTCATAAGAATGGAAGACATTATTAAATATACGTCAAAATACATCGAACATAAATAAAAGTAAGACAATAAATAACTATATTGAGCTCAAGTGTGTGTAGTGTTTATTTGTTCTCCCCCAAAAGTCAGCTCAAGATTGCAAGACCTACATATATTATATGAAAAACGAAAAACATTAGTAACGAATGTTACTGGTCCGAAAAATAACTATTAGAAACTAGCAAATGGGTATTCCATGACGCACGAAAACTTATGAAACATTAAGATTGCCTCATACTAGGTAGTAAACAAACATACTTAAGCAAGTGTTGGCTCGCATGCATGGCTCATAATCATATTTATATATTCAACGCTTACGCCCTCACATCTTCCATATCACCCGCCACGGTACTCGAGTGGCAAAATGAATAGTTAAGCTAGTGCCACAAATTTTGAAAATGTGCTACAATATGCAGTACCATCATTACCTCAAGGTTTGAAGGAATACTATTGTGGTCTATACATATCTCCGTACCACTCATTCTCTTATTCGCGAAATCCGTACTTATATAGTATTATACATTTCTGAAGCTTAAGTTCGAAAATCAACTAGGGATCTTATCCTTGTAATTTTATTAAACATGTATAAAAAACACGACTAAATGGCCCGACATTGGATGGATACAATAAAACACCGCCCATGTCGTCCTACGTATAAAACACAATTAAACTCTGCACGCAAGGAGTCAAGCAGAGAGGGAGAGTCCTAAGGACCTGTAGTCTAAGCTCTGAGCACATACACATGTCTACGGCAAGCTCGGGCTCCGTAGCCTACATTGAAACCCACTGCTAGATAAATTACTAACGTCTCTATATGATGCATGCTTGTGGTGTGTGCTAATATCATCAATACATCCAAAAAATAAAACAATGCTAACCAACCTATAAATAAACAAGTACACACAAATCGAGAAATAAAATGAATAAATAAATAGTAAATAAAAATGAACATAACATCTAAACATGCTAAATCATGTGAATATGCATCTAAACTAATATAAAGGTTCTCGAATTACCAAAAATGGTGCAAGAATGGATGAAAAGGGTCTTAAAATGAGTTGAACCGGACTGAACCAAGCTGAACCAGATTGAACTAAATTGAACCAGATGGGCTGAATCAACTGTTGTGCTGGGTCAGCTAGGCTGATGGACGAGGACATGGATATGGGCTGGTGGACTTGAGATGACCAGGCAGATGCCAACGAGGGATGGCGACGTAAACTCGGTCAATGTGCCAAACAGGGTGGCGGTGCCCGTTGTCGAAAAACGCCAAAAGCAATGCTGTTGGAGTCGCTCCCAATCAAGATCAGCAGGAGGTGCCTAGGTGGAGCTACTGGTGGTGACGATCGACGGAGTCTGGCTACTGGCTGGCCGAAAAATAGCAAGAAAGGGGGCTGATCACCGCCGGTGCAGTGATATCGCCGGAGGAGATCGCTGCCGCGACGGTGATCACGGTCACGGTGAAGGTCGGTGTCGGTCCCAAACCATAGATATAGGCGAAGAAAAGCTGTCGGGGTGGTTGGCTTTGTAGGAGGACACTTGCCGGCCTCGAAAAATGTCCCAAAAGGCCGGGGGCTGTGGCAAAAAATGACTTTGAAAACACAGTCGCTAGTGGCGACTGCGAGTGCAACAATGGTGATTATGGGTACAAACTGGTAGCCGTCCGTGAGATGGTCACAGTCATACACTGATGCGGTGGCCAGAGGAGGGTGGGGGTCACACTGGCGGTGAGCTGAAGTGGTGGTGGCGCTAAGGGTGTAACTCCAAAAATCAATGGAAATGTTTGAAATATAGAGGGAAGAAAACTAGGGTTGACGTGGATGGCTCAGATTTTGCCACATGGCATGATCTAAATGTTCTACCTATGAGTATATGTAATATACATACGGACGGAAAACTCAGATCGAGACAATCTAAAGTCGAAACTAACTCGAGTCCTAAAATTGACTCTATAGGTGGGAATCAAGGCAAGAAGGGTAAATGAGCCTCGAAACCCTAAATGCACTCGAGCTGGGCTCACAGAACACAATTCGATGGTATGAAATCCCTATGATGCATGCGCTGTGATGCCATAAAAATCCCAAATGGATATTAAACGGTGCAACAACCTAGATTTGAGCCTAAAATCGTGCCTAACTCATTCAAATCACATATATATATATATATACCTCATGTATAGACTGATAACTCATACTCTACTATATCATAATTGAAACTATCATATGCATGTCGGGCATACTCAGCCTCCATAACATGCTCACATGGCCATGTGGGCCTCATACTCATATTCTTAAAATTAGTCTGGTTCGTGTTCGCTCGAACCGACTCGATATTAACCCGATGAGAGGAAAATTAAAATCGGGTAAAACCCTAACTCGAAAATGGGGTTTTACATATGGTTTGTGGAATTTGCCCTTAATTGTGATACTAATATGTCTAGGCATACTCTGATCAAGAAGAATATAAAATTCACAATATAATCAGAACATGCTCATCTCATATTTGTATTAAAATTAAATTCACTATATTAGAGTAAGAATATAAGAACATTACCTCCCCATAACTGGGCCTGTAGTCTATTCTGTCATCAAGGCTATAGAGAACTACCTACCCCATTGGTAGCATCTGCACGAGCCTCCTCTTCATCATCACCCAATGGGGGTGTGGGGCATGCACATCTAGTGGCAATCCAATTGGCTTATCCATGAGACCCCTGCCACACCGAATTGACGTGACCCACTCCCATGCCAAATTGACCAATGACTATGAGTCATATCTACAAAAGTGCTAATCGACTATAGAAAAACACTACTTTTAATACTAAATCCAAAATATAACCAAAACAATCGTAATCACAAAATTGCATATAGTTAGATTTGATTAGTTTTAATTTTTAATAGATACTTGAACACCCTTTTGCTTGATAGGAAATCGGGTTAGAATAGTTATCTGCTGTTTTTTTTTTTGTTTATGATTATGTTGGTAGTTATTTGCTAATTGTTGTTTTTCTTTGATTTATATAATCTAAATTTGTTAATTGTCTTTGAAGTTCGATATAGTGAGATTAATTAATTCGATATATTCTATTTAACATTTGTTACATGATAGTAATTTAAGATTCTATTATAGTTATGTTGTTTAGGCATAAATTTTATTCTCATGCAATATCCTTAATGACCCTTAAGCTTTTATTTTAGTCATACTTGGAGATGTTTAAGTCATGTTAAGTGCATGAAGATGAAGTGAGTTAGATTTCTATCACTTGTTTTTCTTGAGGTAAAATAGAGAATTTCTTTATAGTCAAGAGATGATTTAGATGAGATTTATTTACTATAGCCTAAACAACCTACCTTTCTATTTGTATTATTTTTGGTAAATTTGACCTTAGATTGACTTCCAATTTTGTGTCCCTTATAATTTTAAAGTCATAGCCCTTTTTTGTTTTTATTATCCCTATGTTTTATTGTCCTAAACCTAGCATTGTTAGTATTAAATCCTTGTTGATCGATATAAGTTCATCTGTACTATTGGAAGGAGTATGTGAAAATGTTTAGTTTATGGTGATATTTTGAAGAAAAAAAAAAGGTATTATGAAGAGGATTAGAAGGGATGATTTTGAAGTAAAGGAATGAAAAAAATGAATGAAAAGAATTAGTTAGGAATTTGAATAGTTTTGAGTCAATGATAATGAACAATTGAGAAGGGCTGATGTAAAACCTAGGCTTTTCACCCGATAGTTTTGGTTTTGGCTTGGTCTTGACTTGGATAAATTTGCTCGCCAGCCCTTTTTGTTGCACATGTGTATGAATGGTGTGGTATGTGTGAGCCACAACTTTAATCTCCCCTTATGCCTGTGGCATCTGGCTTGACATTGCGCTAAGTCGACTTTGATTTTTTGTTTTATTTTAATTGAGTCTAGTTAGGTATAGGACCCGTATTTATTGCAAGTCTAGATTGGTTGTTATGAGTTTGTAACCCTTTTTGGACGATCATAACCCCTGCAAGACATGGCAGTGTGGTTTTTAAGGTCACACTTGTAAAACCCATGATTTGAATCATAGTTCTATAGTTTGAACTGGTAGGTTCGACCGTTATTTTCAGTCGAGTCAATTTCAAAACATGCGTACTGAACCGAGATCGATTTTGTGTTATGAACTATGAGAGTCATATGTGCCCAAGTATATGATGATAACATTAGTAAGACAACACCATAATGAGTTATCGGAATATCTAAGAGTATGCCCGATTTTTCTTTATTTTAATTAAATAGTAGAATTTTTTTTGGGCCGAATAACGTAATAGGGTGTATTACGGGTAATTTGGGTGGGTTATTAGTTACGAAGCATGTCATTGTGTATTATATTTTATGAGATTTGTTTTCTTGTTTTCTAGATTTTTATAATTATTAACGAGTTAATATTATTTTTACTTGAGTCGGAGTCGAGTCAAATTTTATATTATGAAACAACCATTCGTTTTCTCACTGACCATTCATTTTTCTCATTAACAGTTCATTTTTCTCATTGACCGTTTGTTTTTCTCATTGATCGTTCGTTTTTTTCACTAACAGTTTGTTTTTCTCTCATGACCGTTCGTTTTTCTCACCCTGACATCTATATATTCCACACTTCAGTCATTCAGCCACCATTATCCTTCTCACTCAACTTCTTCTTTTCCTTCCTTCCCTCTTCCCGCCAATCCTTACTCGAGCCAGCCAAAAATTGCATATGATTGATGATTAGGTATAGACATTTATTTACAATTGATATTTATTAGCACAAAGCATGCTAGGAATGATTAATTGCTGTGATGAATGAGTGATTGTGAAGAAAGTGATCATTTGCATGATTTGATCGGTAGTTAGTGATCTAATTAAATTAAATTTGATCATGCTAATTGACTGGAATAGAAAAACATGATAAAATTGAGACGAATAGGATGAGATATTTTTATTCTTTGACTTTTAGATAATGATTGCATTGTATGTGCGATATTCATGATGAGTTTGATGCACCATTTAGTTATTGGGTGTTACCTTCTAGATTTGATGTGTAGGTAAGGAGTAAGAACTCACCGTCTAGGCGCGTGGACACGTTCTCTATCTTGTTTTATTTAGAACATGAAAAAGGACATATCAAGTGGTCGTTTTATTGTATCTCGCTCTACATGGGCCACTTAGCCTATCGCATTTCCGGATTAGTACCCCTCGAGGATGAGATCCGTTAAGTATGTTTTCGAAAACAAGATCTACCACAAGTTGCATTCGGGCTTATTTTATAAATCCCTACCAAGACACACACACACACACACACACACA
>JAVDBV010083238.1:0-10443 GCA_032619315.1 Piper longum | reverse complement strand
GGATTGTGAGATCCCTCAATTTAGTCCCACATCTAATACCTACCGGGCTAAGATCTTATTTATAAGTGAGAATGAACTATAGATCTTTAACTTGGGTTAACCATTTAAAAAAATGACTTAGGCCTATTATGTTGTACTTTGGGCCAGAGATCGACTCGAATATTTCTGATATGTTCAAATTTGAATACACTCACATTATTAAATTCTAATAGCTCGCTCGAAATTGGCTTGTTTATGAGCTTGTAATCAGCTCGATTGGGAGCTCAAAACTGACTCCATTGTGAGATCAAAACTGACTTGTGTGCAAACTCAAAACGAGGTCGTTTATAAACTCGAAAATAGATGAGAAAAATATACATTTATAAAGATTAAAAATTAACAAAATAACCTATCAACAAAATAGTGTCTCATACTCGTAATTCTAGCGATTTTTCAGCAAGTGTTATCACTGGCAACTACAGTCGGGATGGACGGGATGGCTCAGAGAGCTTGACACGTCTATGACGTCAACAAAGTTGGTGGTGGAGGTGGCTGGCTCACAGGAAAAAGGGAAAAATAGGGGTGGTAAGTGGGGACGGCGGCGGGGCTGGGTGGGGCGATCGGACATGGGGTGGGGACGGGGAGGGTGGGGACAGGGCTGCCCGATCCAGCCATGGCCTGCCATGCTCAGCCGCCCCGCGGTCGGATTTGGCTGGTAGGCGGGCCAGACAAGGCTACGTGAGGTTGGATGTAGCCGGCAGCAGCCAAATCCAAACGTGGGGAGGCTAGACATGGCAGGTCACGACAAAATCAGCTGGTGGCCCCACCCTGCCCAGCCACCATTGCCACCCGCTGACTACATCGGTTGCCCCCGCCCCGCCGCGGTTGCCCTACCCCAATGAGGTCGCCCCCCACCCCGCTGCGATTGCCCTACCATGCCGTAACTTCATCGACTTGTGGAGGCCGGACGATGGCCAAACGGCAAGGAGAATGGTCATCGATATTTTGACAGTGACCCACGACATCGATTGGCAGTAGTATGGCGGCTGGAGGCAGTGGTGTGGTGGCCGGAGGCGGGTAGCGGAGGGTATGGGAATAAGAAGCATTGAGGGGAGGTGGGGAAAAAATGAATCGGTGGTGATACTGTAAAAAAAAGTTGATTCGTCTTCGAGTCGAGTAAAAAATAATAACTAACTTACAATAGATCCTAAAAAAATCTTATAAAATATATTACACATCATAACAACACAATGACATATTATGTATATTATTATATTATATTATTGAGTTGAGTTTGAGTCAAACTACGAGTTAATTTCAAATCAAATTTGAGTTATAATCGAGTTGAGTTGAGTCAAATACTGCCTTACTCAAGCTCGGCCCAGATCTGGGCCGTCTGATTTCGGATGGCCTAGATCATCGAGCGGCGGAGCACCGTCATGCGTGGTGGGGTGGCCACACCCCTCTCCGCCCCGCCCCCGCCCCACCACCCACCCCGCCCCTCCACTGGCCGCAGGGGGGCCGGGACGTGGGGTCGAGGGGGAGCGGGGTGGAGGGACATCTGCGGCGGGGTGGTGGCGTTTGTGGCAGGACATTCGGGGGCGATGGCTGCGAAGGGGGGGGGGGGGCGCGACAAACCGGGGCGGCATCCGCAACCCCTCCCCCTCCGCCCATTGGCCGTCGTAGCCCAACCCCTGCCCCCTCCCCCGGCCCTGTCCTGCCCACCCCCGGCCGGTGGCCGGCCTTGGTTGGAATCCGCCACCGGTTAAAATTTTTTTTTATTATCAAATTTGAGCCGTTTGATAATATGGACGGCCTACATTAGAGGCAGGGTAGGAAAAAATTTTTGCCTCGGTGACGGAAGTATATATATTGAATAATAATGTGATGATAAATAAATAAATAAATTCTAAGGCTAACATGGAAAGTGAAATTATCTGTTCATTGCTGGACTGGAAGAAGACCAGCAATGTTGTGGATCCTTGTTATGTGCTGGCCGTGTTCATATCGCCACGCCAATACATGCAGTTGACGACGAAGCGGTCCGCAGGCGGAGGAGGGAGACCAGAATGTTGGTCACTCTTGCGATTACATGGTGATTTACTGATTTTAGCCTCCACAGCGTGGAGAAACAGACACTCGTTTGAATGCGAAGAGCAATGAAGGAGCAGGGACAACGTCAGTTTCGTTGAAAAAGTTGTATTCCAAAGCGACATGAATTGAATGATAAAAGCCAAAAAAAAAAAATGCATCTTCAAGCATGCTATTACTACGTTGAACATGGAGCGGCCGGCAGGCATTGTCAATAGCCCCAAGGAAAAATTCTTAGAAAGTGCGTTCTTTGATTTGTGGTATTGTATTTTTTTTCCCAATCTACGAGCATTGAATTGGATTGTATAAAATTGAGAGTTTTTTTTTTTAATGTTAGTGTTAGATCATAAAGATTGGGAGAAAAAATAGAAGAGAGGGAGGGGGACAGAGATGGGTAGATGTTTCATATATAGGAAGGGGGCGGTAGAGAGGAGGAGAGACTTTGCCCTCCATTTTCAAATTTCTACACCTTCCTTCGTCGCCGCCGGCAGGTGCTACTACTCTTTCTCTTCCTTTCTTTTTTTATTTTTATTTTTTTTGGGTTTCCTCCGATCGTCTCTTCCAAAGTTGAGTTTTTCCCTGTTTCCTTCCACATTTCTGCGCTCTCTTTCCTTTGCTCCTTCCGTTTCCATCTGGGCGTGTGGCTCCTCTTCATGCAGTGAAGTCTTTTTTGTGAGGGGCGGATATTTGGTTGACGATTTTATGCCTTCTTCCCCATAAATCTCTTCGAGTCCTGTTTTCTCGTCCAAGTCTCTGAATTTTCGTTTCCGTCTTGTTTTGGTGCCAACTGTTTTGATTTTGAGGGCGTCGATGTGTGCAGGGCTCTGGCGTCCCACTGGAGGCTCTTTGGTGGTAGATCGTCGAATTCAATCGTAGACCGCTGACAACCGCATCTATTTTCTTCGTTTCTACTTTTGTTCTGTTTGGGAGGTTTTTGTGACATGCTTCCCACCAGCAGAACCAGAACTCCTTCAAGGACCAACAGATCTCCATTCGCAGGTTTATGTATTATCTTTCTTAGGAATTATTCCATCTATAGAACAGATTGCTTTTGCTATGTTGTTTTTTTTTGTATCATGGCTTAAATGGTATGAAAATGAGATCGTTGATCATATGATGGAACATTGTTGGCGCACAAGTGAGAACCTTTTTATTGCTTTTCTCCGAATTCGGCAACCTTTTACTGAATAAAATTGAGATCTGCATTCATAGCACTACTGCCGCCTCATATCTTCTTGCTGCTATTTCTAGCCGATAAGAGATGAGAGGACAGGGACATGCAGTGCCATTGTTAGGTTAATCAAATTTGTTGTAGTTCAAGTGTGTCTTTCATTGATGGCCGGGCCCAATGCTTTTGCCTTCTTCGTGCAACCGTGATGATGATGGCCTTACGTAGTCGGTTATGCTAGTTGGTAAACGCAATATACGGTCTGCAAATTTCTTATTCATGTCATATTGAACTATGCAATTTGGCTTTGAATCGACTCAGTGTTATTCATCATCTTTCCATTTCCTTATGGTTTTAGGGATGGATTATTCCGATACAAGAAAGAAGTCTGGTGCTCTTGTTAAAGTTATTTTAGCTGGTACTCTATTAGCCTTTTGCATAATTGTGATGAATCAAACATCTGGTTTGACAGATACGAGTCAGGTAATTTCCAATGTACTCTGTAGCTAGTAAAATTTGACATTAACTTGCTTATATTCAAGATTTCTTAGGTATATCATGTTTCAACATATTTCTTGCATGGATTTTTATATTTTGTTTCGCTGAACTTATTTTTATCTTATCTTTTAGTTTCAGTTCGCTCACCATGAGCCAGGTGTCGTTCATGTCTTAGTTACCGGAGGAGCTGGCTATATAGGATCACACGCAGCTCTTCGCCTTTTGCAGGATTCATACCGTGTGACTATAGTGGTGGGTGGGTGTATGTGTGTGCGCGCAATAAGTTCGTTTTGTTTGTCTTTCTTAACTAGGATAGGGAAAATGTAGAGTATTTGAGACATTTTTCTGTGCATTCTTTCAGGATAATCTTTCTCGTGGAAATATTGGTGCCATTCAGGTTCTCCAAAAGCAGTTTCAGGAACCTGGAAGACTTCAATTTATTCATGCTGATCTGGGTGATCCAAAAGCTGTATCCTGCATACTTGTCTTCATGATGAAGATTTGATCATGTCATAATACGTCCCAATATGGAGATTTTTCTTCATATTATTCCTTAATAATGTTTTTAGATAAATAAAATTTTCTCGGAAAATGCATTTGATGCTGTAATGCATTTTGCAGCTGTTGCTTATGTGGGAGAGAGTACCCTTGATCCTTTGAGGTTTGATTTTGTCTTATCCATACCTACAATTTTTGTTTTATCTTCGTTCCTTATTAGTTTGGTTTGTATGCTCTAGGTATTATCATAATATCACATTTAATACATTGATAGTGCTGGAGGCTGTGGCGGCACATGGTGTGAAAACTTTGATTTACTCCAGTACCTGTGCAACATATGGAGAACCTGAAAAAATGCCAATCACGGAAGAAACTCTGCAAGTGAGCACAAACTTTGGCAATTTTTTTTAAAAAACCGTTTTTTAAACAATGGAATCATTTTCTGTGCGCTGTCTTTATATTTTCATTATTACATCTAATTGCAGGTACCAATAAATCCATATGGAAAAGCTAAAAAAATGGCAGAAGATATAATCCTAGATTTTTCGCGCAAATCAGATATGGCTGTTATGATACTAAGGTTTGTTCAAATAGTCTGAAGATGACTGTACTGGTTTCAGCTGCATTTATAAATGATGCTATTTATGAGGCTTTTCTCTTGATTCTTCAAACTCTTGTTTACCTGTCAGTTTGTTGTTTTTTTATCAATTATAAAGTAGGGTACCTGTTTAATTAAGATTCTTACTTGGATTATGTAGAATGATTTCTAATTCCTTTAATCCTTAAATCAAGCAATCTTGTTTAATATTTTTTCTTATAAATATATAATAGTTGTTGAAATTCTAATTTAGTTAACTTCTCGTTCAAACTTGTCAAGGTACTTTAATGTAATTGGATCAGATCCGGAGGGCAGGCTTGGGGAATCACCTAGACCAGAGCTAAGAGAGCATGGCCGAATATCTGGTGCATGTTTTGATGCAGCTCGTGGGGTCATTCCTGGCCTGAAGGTTAGGAGTCGCTGTGAAAATTAACTAGGTTTAAGCTTTCATAATGAGGAGTAGCTCCTCAAGTGATCGTTTTTGGAAGCTTTTGTTCCATAATGTTGTACTTAATAAATGTTATTGGCTATGCATTAGGTCAAGGGGACAGATTATAGCACTCCTGATGGTACTTGTATAAGAGACTACATTGACGTGACTGATCTTGTTGATGCTCATGTTAAGGCTCTGAGTAAGGCTGTGCCTAGGAAAGTGGGCATATACAACGTGGGCACAGGGAAAGGTTAGTGTTGCCGCTTCATTTCTACTTAGTTGTGAAGAATGTTGTAAACCCAATTAGTTGTAAACCTAATGTTGCCCTCGGGAGAAGCTTCATATAGTTTATGATGATTTCAATGTTCATTGTTCGCAATCATGTGCCATAACTTATGATTTATATTGTCGGGATTGAATTGAAACAAAGGCACATCCCATATTCGTTAAGAATGAAGGCTTGATGTGTTTTTACCGTTTTCAGGTAGGTCTGTTAGAGAGTTTGTAGAGGCGTGCAAGAAGGCTACTGGAGTGGATGTGAAGGTTGAATATCTTGCTCGCAGAACTGGTGACTATGCTGAAGTTTATAGTGATCCTTCCAAGATAAACACCGAATTGAACTGGACTGCCCAGTACACAGACTTGACAGAAAGTCTTCGAGTTGCATGGAGATGGCAAAAATCGCATTTACATGGGTATGTATCTTCACTGGCTGTGGTGGCTTGAAGATGGTGATATAGAAACTGGTTTAGGACAATCGCTGATCTCTCCATGATCGATCTAACCTTCACTATCAGGGGTAGGGAGGGGTAAAAGCCCGTTTTGTTGTTAGATAAAATATTGGTGTCAGATTAGGCTGGGCAAAATATTGTTCATTCCTTGTAGAGATTTTAGCGGCAGATTGACTTGTTACCATGTCAGCATGTCAAGAGGGGGAATTGTGGTATTCTATTTAAGACAATTAATTACTTAATTATATTCATTATTTATGTCAGTGACGGCTGATATCGTTCTTTTACTAAACCTGATGAGATTAGTTTCTATACTGCTATTTTATTGGTCTCTCTGACATGGTTGAAATAATATTGATGATTTTTTTCCCCTACCGACATGAGTACTAAACCTGATGAGATTAGTTTCTATACTGCTATTGTATTGGTCTCTCGGGACCAAGGTCAAATTCATTTCATTTAATTTAGCGTCAAGCTTCAAATCTAATCAACCTAATTTAATCCCGACTAACATGGAATCAACTTATTACAATCAAATGTTAAAAGCTAGGGAACAAATATAATTTCGGTAAAGAATATTTCCCAAAATATATTTATTCTAAAATAAAAAAGCAAAAACTCCCAACCTTTTTTACATAAGTTCTAGTGCTTTGATATGACTAATAAATGCTGGGGCTTCCAATATTCTAATGATCCAAAAAATACATTTTTACTCGGAAACTTCATGACCCTGGAAAGCAACCAAAGAGCATGCAAAAAAAATTACAACGCAAGTCGTTAAACCTACTTTAATACACTTTCATTGAAGTTGTCAACCATTTGCATCCCATCCTCAGAGATGATTACTGCCAAGCATCTGCAAATAAGCGATTTTGTGTAAAAACATACACAATATATATATATATATATATATATATATATATATATATATGTTTGTGGTATTAGAGAGTCGACACAAGGCCGTGGTTAGGCGAAGTCGCAGTTAAGAGCTAGTAAATTGCTAGTGTCAGGTGTAGAATCTAAGTTGGAAGAATGACTTTCTTACAACAACTTATCAGGAGATCAAGAGATCTGGAACTTTCTAAGATAACAGAATAAATTGTGTATAATAATATAGAACAACTTTTAAATAAATGGTCTATCCCTAAAATTAAACCAATTCAAGTATATAATAAGGGTTTAATTGAATTCAAACAAGCCTATCTTATTAAAACTTATGAAGAAAGTATTAGTTTACAAAACTTTATTAATAATTTATCATTATTAAGTAATAAGATATTAGATGAACTAAGTAAAGAATATAATTATATTCATTTAGGATTAGTTCAGGTAGTTGTAAAACCTTTAACAAGAGAAGGTTTAAATACCTCTATATTATTATGCTTAAGAGATAACAGATGTAACAGATTTCAAGATTCCTTACTAGGAATAATTGAATCCAGTTTAGGAACTGGACCTGTTTATTTTAACTGTTATCCTAATTTTTTATTATCATTAACAGATCCTCATCTTAAGGAAACTTTGTGTTTAAATATGAAAACACAAGGTTACGATATGAAAGAAGGATCACAGAATATTAATATTATTTATAGAGTTTGTTTCAAAGCTATGACATCTACTAATCCTAATTCTAGGATGATGTCAAAGAAAGGAAACACTACTTTATTTCAAATAGATACTAGTAAATCTAATATTGAAATTCCTAAAACAATTAAATGGTAAGATATTGTTTTACCAAAATCATGGAAATTAGAAAAGATAGTTCCTCCTAAAATAGAGAAAAGATCAGCTGAAACTATTATTGAAGAAACTAATGGAGATGTAAATATTATCTTTGGTAGACATAGTACTTCAGCAAGATTTCCTTCTCAAAGATATAATGAAGCATCTACTTCACATGTAGCTGGTATTATAATGTCAGAAAATAAAATTCCTCATGCTTTGTATACGGATGAACCTAGTTTCTATGAGATGGAGTTTAATATTAAACAAATAGAATTTAAACCTAATAGACAAAAATGCTCTAAAGAATTTATGAGTTTAAGAAATAAAAATTTTAGAAATTGGTATTTTAAAACCTTTAATGAAAATCAATTATATGATTATAAAGAACAATATTATAAGGATTTAGAAATTCTAGGTTATGAAATTCCATTTAAGAAATGGTTTAAAAAATTAGTTATTTCAAAAATATTAATAAATAAAGAAACTAGAATATGGGATACAATAGAGGGAAAAAATATTACAAGTAAACATCCTCCTGTAGGACATTAAGTATGGAACTATAGAAGCTATGTCTTTTGTTAAAACTGAAACTAAACAGGAAGAATTAGCTATTATAATTAAACAAAATAATTATACTCATATGCATTTACAAACTATTGCTTCTCAATTATCTTTAATCGAAGAAAATTGGACTCCTAGAATTAAAGCTAAAGATAAGGTAGAAGAAATAGTTAAACCAGTATTAATAAAACCTCTTATATTAATTAATAAGTTTAATACTAGACCTTCAATAAATGAAGAGTTTATTGAAAAATTAACTAGTAAATTGGGGGAATTAAAAGTAAAAGATTCTATTAAAGTAATAGATGGATATGAATCAGAAACTGAAATAATAAAATAATTTAAAGATTCAATAAATATGGCAAAACCAAATATTCAACAACCATTACATAAAGTAGAAATTATTATCAACGACCTACTCCTGCTACTGTGTTATTTGAGGAAAATACTTTTAAATCAACATTAAGTTACAATGGAAAAACTATCTATGAATAGAACTTAGATGGTTTATTTGAATATCAAATTATTACTACATTACATAATATGTTAATGTATGCAACTATATGTAGAACTAATAATAATAATGATAGACAGATAGCAGAAATGATTATATCTGGTTTCTCAGAACAAATTAAAGGTTGGTGGGATAATAATCTAACTCCATTACAAAAAATAGAATTATTAGGAGCTATTAAGGTAGAACCTAATACAAGTCAAATTAAAGAAGATGCAGTATACACATTAATTCAAACTATATTAAATCACTTTGTAGATGATATAAATAATTTAAAAGAAAGATCTCAAGAATTAATCATGAATCTTAGATGTCCAACTCCAACCCATTTTAGATGGTATAAAGATACATTTTTATCTCTTTTATATCAAAGAGATGATTGTAATTCGGATTTTTGGAAAGAACTATGTATAGCAGGTTTACCTAATCTTTTTGCTGAGAAAGTTAGAAGAAAATTAAGAGATCAAAATAATGGAATGATTCCATATGGTAATTATACTTTTGGACAGTTAATAGGTCAAGTAGTAAATGAAGGTTTATGTTTATGTAATGATCTTAATTTAAGAAATCAATTAAAAAAGCAAAGATTATTAGGTAAGAAAGAGTTACGAGAATTTTGTCAACAATTTGGAACTTAATTAACTCCTAAGTATCCTTATAATAAATCTAATAAATCTAATATAAATAAATATAAAAAACCTTTTTATTACTTATAGAAGAAAGAAGGAAGTTAATAAAGAAAATAAACCTATAAAAAATAAAAAGGTTGGTAAAAAGAAAAATATACCTTCACCATCTAAACCTATTATATGTTGGGATTGTGGGAAAACAGGTCATACAAGAAATCAATGTAGACTAAGGAAAAAGATTAAAGAATTAAGAATTTCAGATGAAGAAAAAGGTAAATTAATAAATTTATTAGAAGAATCAGAAGATGATAGTTATTATGAAAATAGTACTTCTGAATATGATGCATTAGAAATTAACACTGAGAATGAACAAAGTAGTTTCTCTTCTATGGATTCTGATAATGGTGGATGATTAGGTAGCTTGCCTTTGCCTTTCTCCATATTCTCCCTGCAGAAATTCACGAGTAAGAAAATCAGGTAATGAATTCTCTAAACCAGGGATATATTCAATATCAAAATCGAAAATAGCAAGTAAGGCTTGCCATCTTGCAAATATATGTTTAGAGGCTAAATTCTGTACTTCTTTTTCTAGAATAAATTTGGCTGCATTACAGTTAATGCTAAGGAGAAATTTAACATTATATAAATCATCCTGAAATTTTAATATACAATTTACAATACTTAACATTTCTTTCTTAATAGTAGAATATTTACTTTGAGTATCATTCCAAAGTCCTAAATGAAATCTAATAATAAATTGTTTATTATTCATTTCTTGTTTTAATATTCCCCCATATCCAATATCTGAGGCATCAGTTTCAACAATCTTTAGACTATGTGGATTAGGTAAACTCAGACAAGGAATAAATTTAACTTTATTCTTTATATGTTGAACTATCTTAGCAAATTTATCATACTCGATTTTATAGTAACAAGGTAGGAATTCAATGTCAGGTCCAAACTCAACCATCCATTGATGGAACCACATTTGTATTGAAAATAATTATATATATATATA
>JAVDBV010083236.1:0-16876 GCA_032619315.1 Piper longum | reverse complement strand
CTTAGGTTTGGCGAATGGATAATAAATTAGACTTCCTTTTTACTCTTTTGAGTTATAAGTGTGGCTACGGGAAACGGTCCAAGACTGTGGAATATTTGCTTAAGTAGTTAATTTATTTCTTTATTTTAATGCATGCTATCATAATATGATTTATTATTTTTATGATTAATAAATTTCTAGATTTATTTGCCATATTATAATTTAAGTTTTTGCATGTTATGTTTATAAAATTGAACTTTTTAAGTAACACTTGGCCCGGTTCGGGTGGGTCGTTACACAAGCCTAGGGGCTCAACCAGGGATCCTAGTAGTGTCAAGATGACTTGAGCTAGGCATCACCAGGATGGAGAAGATACCAAGGTCGAGTTGGTTCTGGGTTGTAGCCCAATTTAGCCGAGAGGTCAAATCGTGATCCTAAGTGAATCGGGTAAGAGGGTTTGGATTGTTTTGGCTTTGGCTTGCATCCACGAGCCATGGGTTCAACCAGGGAGGTTAGGAACACAATGGGAGGAGTGTCATAGGTTTGGTTCGCTTGGAGATGGCATTAGGCGGAGTTGGGCATGGTTCAAACTTCTTTCCTATTTACCGACTTGTAGTTTTGCAACTACGGGATCTTTGGTTAACTTAAGAAGGTCAGATCCTTTGACAACACACCATGACACAAGGGAGGAAAATGTGAGAGCTAGAGAGGCTTCTTGACTAGTTCCACTGTGAGAGAAGAGGACAGGTCAAGGAGGAAAAAAAAGGTAGAAGTTATAATGGCAGATCTTTTGGACTAGGGATTGAAACTTTGATCTTTGAGAGATCTTTTGTGCTTAATCAAGGTACTCTTGTACACACCCTAGTTATTGATTTTAATTCATATGTGATTAATTTGAATTCATGTATTAGTTTTTCTCATTGGGGAGTTCAACTTGGGGTGTGTAATTGTGAGGATTATTTGTTATAGGGGTGATCCAAGAGTCCCTTTATGAATGGGTAGTATTGGGGCAAAGCCAAGTGGTAATTAGCCACAAAGTCAAGCTGAGTGTTTAAGAGGATTCGAGTATTTGTAATCCTTGTATTATTATGTATTAATATAATGTTGGAGTGGTTTCCCGTAAATTTTCATGTTTGCTGCAAATTGGGCAAGAAACCCTAATACCGGGTCATGGTTAGGGTTTGTGACGTGATTGGTTACAAGGATTAGTTGCTGAGAATGAGCAAGAACAGATCTAGACACTACCAAGCACTAAAAATGGTGTTTGGTAGTGAACCGGAGGGTTAGTAGGCAATTCTTGGAATTGATTATAGTAGTGAGTACTAGTAACCAAGAGTAGGGTGTGTCGAGTGCTGGTGAATGACCGAGCATTGGTGATTGAGAAAAATAGTAAATAGTGGGATAGATCAACTCCAATTGATGTTTCTGTTTGGGTGCTGATTTAACTGAAAGAATTGTGTTGAGGTTACTCGGAGCAAATTTGCTAGGGACATCGGTAGGAGGAGGAAGTGGTGATCGGTAAGGACTAATTATTGGTTATCAATACTAGCTAGGGTTTGCTGGTTGTGACTGGTACTTGGAGATCAGTAGGGGTTGTTTGTTGCTATTTGTTGTGCTTAGTGTAGGGACTTAATTGAGGCAACAATATTATGGTTTTGTTGGTTATTGGTGATTAGTGGGTACAAGAGGATGTGATTGTGACCGAGTACTAGAGGCTGTATTTAGGCTTTGAGGAGTTTATCCTAAACTTTATGATTTGTGGAAGGACGAGTGTTCTCGGGAAAGTGAATACACTCTATAAGTGATGATTTAGGGAGAAAAATTTTACTCTAGAATGAACCGTTTAATAGTAGGCATGTTGCTAAACTTTATAAAGTCAACTCTTTTGAGGCTGCAACCCAATCCTGATATAAAATATGTACTAATAAAATTTTGAACTCTCAACTTGGTTGACCTAAGCTGATATTTTTGGGTCAAGTCTGATTAGGTACCTTGTTTACTCAGACATGCTAGCAACACTAGTTATAGGCTTAGAAGTAGATTACTAGCTAGGTGAAAGACAACTAATAACATCTTAAAATTTTTAAAAATGTGGCATATAAGAGAAAGACATTAAATTTCCACACTTGAGAGTTTCGTTACTTTAAGTGCCAGAAAAGAATTTAATAATTGAAATTTTTAGTTATTCTTGTTTCCTTTTTAAAGTAGAGTTGGTCTAACAATTTTTATTTTTATTTTTTTAAAAAAAGTGGCCATTAGTTAAAGGCGACCCAATCTCGCTGCTTATTCCTTGTTTTCGTAGAAGCAAATCAACCAGAACAACCTCTCAGGTTTGGTTGAAGGTATAATTGTCCTGGGTTGAGCCTTGATATGAGGCAGTCAAAATTAAAATTTTTTGATGAGGCTTGATTAGAGGCAATCAAATTTGGTGCCTCAAGCCAAGTCAGTTAAGGATGGCTAAATTAGACCATCGTTTACTTATGTTTATTGTTGTTTTCATAGTTTTAAATCACATACCGGTGTTCATACCTAATTTTTATGTGGTACAGAATATATCTGGTTTAATTGGGTCTAACTATGTTGAACTATATTCTAAAATTATAAATAAAATATTTTATTTAATATTTAAAATATATTTTTTGTCATCAATAATTTATTAATATCAACTAAAATACTAGAATTTCAAATAAAAAAATTGAATATTGTGAAAATTCCAAATTAAATAACTAGGTACTGTTTAAAATGGTATAAAAATTTAAACAATACAAGATTTTTAAGTGGTACAATATAATTGGGTGGTATGATACGGTATTTAAAAATATGAATTTATCTCGGCTACTGCTAACAAGAGTGGCCAATATTTAACCATGGCCAAATCTAATCCCTGCTGCTAATTATCATCAGCGGCGAGTTTGATGACCTTTTAACCAAGGCCAACTCCATCAACAATTGGTAGCCAGTAGCCAAATTTGGCTGCAGAGTAAGGTTGGCGTAAATCGAACCAGGAAGCAGTTCAGGTGGAAGGAAACACTGTTTATGACTTATGACGTTATTTTGCGGCTTTTTTTAAAAATTTCGCTCAAATCAGCTAATATGTCATTCACTGGGTTTAAATTTTATATTTGCATTGATGGAAACTTTGGCTGGTTGGGGTTATGTTAGATTGTTATCTATGACTTCAATAATATGTTTTATCTCATGAACTGTGGTTCTTTCTCATGATGCAAAGGCCCGGAAGAAGAAGAACTAAGAACCCTTCTTTAAGCTGATTTGAGCTCAAGAGGTAAAGTTGCCCAATATTTTGTTACTTACGGAGTGTCTCACTTGAGCAAATTTTTGTCTTCTAAATCGGACTGTGTATGCTATGGTATAATATTGCCTTGGCTGTGCTATGCAAGGATATCCTTTGTAACTTAAATGCATCTGTTAGATGGACTTCGAGAAGTCTTAACATGACTGCCCATAACTTAGTTACCTATGGGCCACTTGTATTTTGTCTTAGATCAATCTTTAGTTCCTGATTCGCAGTAAAAAAATATTTAATTACCCCTTAGTCTTCATATTGCAACTACATGACCACCTTTTCATAAATATCTCACATAATAGTAATTATATTAACACTTCGTGTCCCCATTTAAAATTTTATCAAGTCATATCTTTTACTTATATTTTCACAAATGAACGTATAATATAAATGTGTAAAAGTTCAAATTTTTATCTTAGATACTAAGCTTTGCCCAAACTTATTTTTTATTTAAATTTAAGCTAACTTTAAATCTATTTTTTGTCGAAGATCAAACTGAAAGGTAATACAGACAGTCCTGAATCTCCTAATTACACTGGTACCATTTAACTAAGCATTTTAATTTGAAAGCAACGTGATGAGGATACATAGAAGATACTCTTAATTAATTTGTGAAATCTGGAAGCATTTGGCCATCGTCGTTTGTGATGCCGACCGTGACCATCTCCTGAATCCCTTGGGGTCCCTTCCACCCTCCACGCAGCAGTTAGCTCCCCCTCCTGCCGACGGCATCCCACATCTCTTCTATTCTTTTCTACATAGAAAAGGCCACCACACAATAGCATTTCACTTTATAGCATGAACGACATTGGCCATAAAGAAGATGTATGAAGATGCTCTTTACCACCGTTGCTTAATACTTTCCTCTGTTTCTGTATGAATGTCATAATGAGTTTCAACTCTGGCGAGAAAAATCTCAGTAATGGCTGCCACCCAGAAACCGATGCGTCACGTAAAATGAATTAATTTACAGACGGCCAATTATCTGTATTTATCACCAAGGTGACAAGTTGAGTCAATGTATATAAAGAGGCCTAGCTAGCAAATGCTTTGTCTCGAAAGAGTGCAGGGGAATCATGGGCAGGATAAGGACTCTCTTCTTGGTGTTTGTCACCTGTGTTTTTCTGTTCAAGATCTCTACAGCTAGGCATGGGCCGAAGTCTCCATCTGCCGTTGTGGTCGGTACAGTATTTTGTGGCACATGCTCTCAAAGAAGATTCACGAAGACAATCTACTTCCTATCAGGTAAGTTCTTGTCTCTTCACTGTTTTCTTCTTCTTCAATTCAGTAGAATCAACTGATAAAAGCTCTGTTCTAAATGCAGGAGCTTCCATTCTTGTTGAATGCAGAGATTTGCAAGGGAAAGCTGGCTTCAAAGAAGAGGCTAAAACCAACTGGCTAGGCGAGTTTGAAGTTCTTCTGCCTTTCCAAGTTGGAAGGAAAGTCAAGAGTATAAGAAAATGCTCAGTTCAGTTGGTTGACAGCAGTGACATCCACTGTTCTACTGCCTCATCAAGCACTATACAATCTCTCAAACTGAAGTCTAGAAAGCAAGGAGTTCATGTTTTTTCAGCTGGATTCTTCGTATTCAAACCTATTGAAATACCACGAATGTGCCACCGGAAACCCAGTTCTGTAACATTTTCTCAAGTTGATCCAGCCAAAACGTGGATTCCTCCTGTTCTTGGTTCAAATCCAACTATCCCAGACTTGTCCACAATTCCTCATCTCCGACAGGTTCCATATATCCCACCTGTACCCACTTTGAACCAAGTTACCAATCCACCCAACGGAGCAAAGCCTACTGTTTCACCACTGGACTCAAGAACAAGTAAGATGACCATCTCCTTGAATGCACCCCTTCCATTTTTGCAATTGCCTCCTATCACAATAGGGTTTGATCCATTTTTTGCTCCACCACCTCCTATTCTACACTCCGATCCACTCCAGCCTCCCTGCCCGCCGGGTGGTTTCAGTAAGTTGCCTCCACCAAGCTTTTGGTTCCATGTCCCTCCATCGGCACCTCCTGAAGATGACAGACCCATTCATCCTCGAAATTCTCCAGCTCCCACTTCGAAGAAGATGTTGCCTTAGTTCATCACAGTGTCTTTCTTTAGCTTCCTAGTGTGCATTGTGCGAAGCGAAGCATAACGTAGAAATCTGTTTTTTGTTTGCAACTTCTCTTTCATGCAATATTAAGTACATCCGCTGCTAAAAGACCTGCCTGTACATCCATGAAGCAGTGTGGTTTGATCAGCATTAATGACAAAGTTCAATATTTAACTGTTAGTGACTTGACACTTTTCTAGGATATAAATGATTACGGTGTACAAGATCATTGCTGAAATTATATGGTTATCAAATCACACCAAAAACCAAAGAGCTAGTATTGCTGTTAGAAGAATGATGGCCCTATGAGAAGCACAATATTTATTCCATTAAAATCCAGTAAAAGGCAAATATATAAAAGGGCTTCACAACAGTTTGTTAATTGACACCCATCCATATTTGTTAGGATTTTCCCTGAAGAACTTGCTTCTGTTAACCTTATTGTAAATGATGTAGGCAGCCAAAATCTTTTTGTAAACTGGCAGCCAAAAAAAATATTAAATGCTGACTTTCTCAAGGAAGCATTGAATCTGCTTGAAGAATTTCAGTTTACTTAGCTGCCTATTTGCATGAACGAGCTGCCTTGAGTTTCGAAAAAGGTGAATAAGAAGGGAGGCAAAAATAAGCTCAATCTCATAACTTGAAATAGCAATGCTATTTCTCATTGAAACTTCATCCATTAAAACAGCAGCAGTTCTCATTAAACGTTCATCAATGCCAGGTTCATACACAAGGCTCAGAACATAACATCGTTAATCAAGTGTTTCTGTCTGGTCAAAAAAGTAAGGGAGGATATAAGGAAGAGCTCCCTGTATCCAGAGCATCCAGTCAGAGTTCTGTTTCTGCCAGACGGGTTACCGAGCTATTAAATTAGCTCTCTTCCATGTTATAAGATCAAATACACTCATTCCAAGGGCCATTCAAAAGCTTCTTTGAAGATCAGTGAGCATGATCCCTAAGAAGATACTCAATCTAAGAGACTCATGGCTGAAGTTCGCATTTCTCTATTGAATATTTAAAAAAGTGATATAATTTGTAATTTATTAGGCAAATTGTATATGATGTAATAACTTCAAACTTAAGGGATACTTATACTATGCCCACCTTCTCCCAAACATGAACCTGTAGGTGTTTTGTGTATTGTAGCAAACAATGAAAAAAATAAAAAAAGAGGCAGCGACCCTCCTCTCATCACCTTCTAATTTTTGTAAGATTTTATTATTATTTTATCAATTACTAAAATTTTTATTTTATCCAAATATTTCTTTCTAACAAATTTGATATCAGAGCTATGGTTTATCCCCATCATCCCCAAATTAAAACCCTTTGAAAAAAATTCTTTTTCTACAAAATCTAAAGAAAAAAATCTAATATTTAATGTAGATGATGAGAGTTATGATTATTGAATATACAAATAAAGACATTCTTTATATCACAAAATTTATAGAAGATGGTAAAAGATAGATATGAAGAGTCTCAAAGCAACGAAGCTACAACTACTTAGAGTGAAGAAAAGAAGAAAAAGTACATGGAGAATTAAAGAGCAATAAAGTCTATGAATGCTTGGGAGATTTTTTAAGAATGAATTCAAAGGCAATAATACAGTAATTTTGGTAAAATTTCAAAATTTATGGACTAATTTTAATAATATATGTAAGAAATAAGGTAAAAATGTGAAAGATTTACCTTCAAGAGTTATTGTCATTATGAATAAAATTAAAGAATATAAGAATGATATTATTGATAAGAGAATTGTGGAAAAGTATCAAGAAACATGTCATCTAAGTTTGAACATGCTGCAATTATCGAGGAGTCTAAAAATTTAATTAAGTTATCTATTAGTGAATTGACGAACTTTTTTGAGGTGAATGAACAAAGGATGAATAGGATAATGTCTATACCAAACTTAGAACAAACTTTTCAATTCAAAGTGAATGTGAAAAATACAAGGAGATGTGAGAAAGGTGAAACTTTAAACAGGTACCATGGTGGAAGAGATGAGGACAAAATAAAGGTAACTCTAAGGGTGGTAGACAAAATTATGATGGTGGAAGAGAAAATAATAATGATGGTAGAGGACAAAATTATAAAAGAGGTCAAAATCAAAATAGGAGAAAAGAAACTTATATTTACAAGAGGACCAATCATATTGTCAAAGATTATTATTGCAAATGTTGGAGATGTCCACACCATACACATGATCCTAAAGATTATATGTACAAAGCAAGAGATCAAGAATGTTGAAAAAGATGAGAAGAAAATACATTATATTGAGAAAGATGAGCAAAGAGGTGACATATTTTATTCTTACATATCAACTTAAGAGGAACACAATAATGTTTGAAATGTGGATAGTGGATGCAACAATCATATGATCAGAAATAATAAATTTTATAAAAATTAATGATAAACTTTCTTTTAATGTAAGGTTTGGAGATGACAAAGTAAGAAACATTGTTGGCAAATGTGTAATTTCGGTGCAAAGCAAACAAGGAACTAACAAGTTCATTCACGATGTGTATTATGTATCTAGTTTGACTACGAATTTATTGAGTATTGAATAATTATTTCAAAAAAGAAATAAGGTGACTTTTGACAACAAGGAGTATAAAATTCTTAATAAAGGCAGCAATCAAGTAGTTACTAAGGTGGAGATGAATAGTTGTAAAATTTTTCAATTGAGAATGTATTCTTGTGAGAGTTATGGTTTGAAGACTACTTGTGATGACATGCCCTTACTATGACACTTAAGGTATGATTATTAAAATTTAGAAGTCTTGCATTGTTGAAACACAAGAATATGGTACTTAGAGTTATGTTTTAGGGAGCAATGTTCTTTCACTAATTTATATGATCATATCTCAAATTTAACTTATCTCTTTACGTGACAGACGTGAAATTCTAAAGGAGGCTGCATCTGACCTTGTTGATACTGTTTGCGCTTATCGAGCTGGTTACGTGGCTGAGGTCTGTTCTTATTAGAACTTCACAATGAATTAAATGGTCTTTCACGCCTTACTAAATGTATACAACCATTATAGGCATCATCATTATCATAATCGTTGTCATCATCATAACAAACATCTCATATCATCATCCTAATTACTATCATCACCACCACCACCATCACCAATGCCTAAACTGTCATTATTAGAATTAATTTTTCATGGCAGTTTAAATGCTTCTATATGTGAACCGGTGTGGTAAAACTCATTCATAAATAAAGTTCCAAGTATTTGTACTTCATTTGCATCTTATCCCTTCAAGGATGGGGTCAGCATGATGGTTCTTGTATTGTAACTTTATTGCTTTTATAAGTGAACGAGGTGCCCTTTTAGATGCAACTCTTGAACTAGGGAAACTAGTATAGAATCATGAGATGGTTTCTTGAATGTTTGGTCACTCAAAAAGGGGGTTTGTGCTAAGCATCTACATGATAAAAGCATTTTATAATTTGGTAAATCCTACAGTATTGATGCAAAGAACTACCTTATGTTGACAAGAAAATACTCTGATATTGAGAAAAACAAATGCAAAATGCACAAACTCTCTTTTTCTTCTTCAAACAACCTATCCACACTCAATTCTGAATTCTTACAATGTAGAAGCTTTGCTTCTTGTTTTTCTCTCTTATTTTTCCTTGTGTATAACACACAATAAGAGGGGGTATTTATACTAACTCAAGATCAATACAAATCACAAAAACACACCTAACACATACCTAACATTGGCTTCTACATTCAACAAAAACCACACCTAACATATACCTAACATTGACTTCTACATTCAACAAAAACAACACCTAACATATACCTAATATTGACTTGTAATTTATCATGTGTAAAACATTAGAAGCTTCTTTGAATTAAGCTTCATTGTTTTGAGTTTTATAAAACAAGTTTATATTTCAACACCTTATACATTAATACCCATTTTATTTGGAAAGTCAAGAATCTGTTCCTACATATGGTTGTGGAATTGGGAGTCGGGTCCCGTGTGTGATCTATTTTATTCCATGGTTGGTTCTGCTTCTTCTTCTTCTGCCTAACATCGAAAATGTGTTAAAGGACATGGATCCTAGACTAGGATATATGTGATTACAAATGTCTGTTGTTGATGGCCAACCGCTCTTCCTAACGTGAACCATCCTTTGTTGTATTGGAATAGGACGGGCAGTGAATAAACATTGGCGGAGTTCCATTTCATGGTTGATTGGAGATATTAAATAAACCAATATTTTTATCATATCTTAGATATTTCTAACACATTTATCAGAAAAACGAAGTTGCTTGTTAGGATTTTAAGGGCGTTTGTAGAAATTTGGAGCCCTCTTTTTAGAGTTGGAGCCACATCAAAAGCCCTCTGTAATAGTCATCAATTAAGATAATGGAATCAGATTGATATTGGCTCCAGTTTGGAAATCTTTTAGAGTAGTGTGTTTTAAAAGATTGGTCATATAAATCTGCTCATGCACATCTCTATGGGGATGTGCATGTTTCTTGGGAAGAATATTGAAGATACACATTCCTGCAATGTGTAGCGCTAGGACCTGTTTCCAAAGTAGCTAATCATTCTGTGAGTTTGTACGCTGGATGTTTTTGAAGTTATTGATTTGCCAAAGTGAAAAAATTTACATATTCGTTACATGCATAAGCCCTTGTTGTCCTCATTACATTTGGGCTGCTTTAATTCAGAAATAATGAGAAGCTCGAGACCAGCTTATGATGGGAGTTTCCTTTATTTTTTTTATAAAATATGGAGTGCATAAAAATTTTCATTAGCTATTAATGGACCCTATTCTGATTTTGTCCTAAAGTTACTACTTTCCCCAGAGAATATTCCCTTCTTTAATGGTTAATAAACTTATAAAAGAGTAAAAAAAAATTGAACTTTGTTGATTATTAGCAAATCCAATATGATCTATGTTGTATTGATGTCGAACCCAAATGGTTGCATGATAGAAGAAAAATAGAATCTGATTTGTTTGGTGGTAAAATTTGAGGTCTTGCTGCTACAAATGCACTTGAATTCGGTATCGACTTTGGACATCTTGATGTAACTGTGCATCTTGGTTTAACTGGCAGTCTTTCCAGGTAGTGAGGTTGAACTCCGCATTCCAAGTTTCCCAACCATATCCACATTGACTAGATTTTTTTTTTCACATTCTATGTACTTTGGGAAATGTAATGTTACTACCAGTTTTGGTTACAGCCTGTGGCAGCAAGCTGGGAGATCTGGACGGAGATCTGATTTGGTTACAGCATGTGTAATCGGAATCTGAATCTGATTTCAGTATGAATTTAGATATATATCCAAGAACTTAGTTAAAGAGTGTAGAACAGACCTCAATAGAAACGAAAGACATGCACATGCATGAGCCTGTGATGGGGAACAGCGAAAGTGTGAAGGGTGGTAAGTGGCTGGGATACCGGCTCCTCACTGATGTCAAGCTTTAGAATCACACGTCTCTCAAGGGCAAAGTTTAACTTTATTCAATATCAATCGAAATCTATGTTCGCAAGGTCTATGACATGTATATTTCGACTCAAGAGATGCAGTAAATAAGTAATCTACTCAAAATAGTAAGAGCGTTCCAAAAATGAACCCCTACTAATAATCAAAGGCCTAAATTAAGGAAACATCATACTCAAATAAAACTTGACCAAAATAATATCAAATTCCTTATTCTTTCCTAATTTTTGTCCCCAGATCAGTCTTCTGATAAACTTGAGTTGAATGTTGAGATGAAATGTTTGGGATCTGTGGACAAGCATAGATTTACAAGCCCGACATCTTTCTTTTTACGTTTGGCACATATTCGTGCAGTACAGAGTGAAAAATATAGAGTGATGGACATGATAACGAATGAAGTTCTTGAAGAGATTGAGGAAAGCAAGGCCTTCTTCCAGGTAAGAAATTCTTCTTACCTTGAAATAATTCTTTAGAAATTCTTGAAGTATGCATGTCTCATACACGCACATACTCATCACATTTATATTTCCACGCGGGGATATAGTAAAAGATAATCAAGAATATTTCCATGCAATGATGAATTCTTCTGGTTGTATTGATAATTTTTTTGGACCATGGAAATAAAATTTTATTGGAAAAGTTCTAATTTTGACACTTAGGATATATTAATTTCACCGCTAAGAAAGCTCATCATTCCTAATTTTATCATAAGAGGGTTGTTGAATTGGACATATTGGAGCTTTGACATGATCATTTCCTGATCGTTCACATTAAGAGCTACAGGCATTCAGATTCTGGTTCCTGTTATTTGAGGATGAGAAACTAATTATATGTGCTGCAGCCTAGTCCAAGTCTGCTAATAAATAAGCATCATCGACGCCATCTTGGTTCCTACCCTCATCTTTTTCCCTATGTTGTCGGCACATTATTACCGTGCCTCTGTGAATACTTAAATCTTCTCTCATGCCGACCCATAACATCTTTGTTGGAGACATTTACCTAATCGAAAACCAGAATCGTTCCATTCTCCAAGTTATCATACAGGCTAGCTTTACATAATGTGCTTATCCGTCATAAGGTTTACTTTACTCTTTGCCTTCCATAATAGGTTTATAATGTGCAGTTCTTCTGATTTGGGTAATGAGTGCTCACATCCCCATGATACTCGATATACTCCAGAAAGACCTCTGCTCTATGATAAACACCCTAGAGGTATTGTTTATCGGCTCAGGTAATAATTGCCTTTTGTTTTGTGGTAGTCTTAGAATTTTGACTTCTGTATGTTTTTTGTAATGTGATTTTGTGCACTGTGAGATATTATTAAAGAATGTGATATGCTGCAATCTTGCTAATTGTTTTCTTTTCTATTTGTGGTGCTAAAGATTGTATTGTAACTATATGTATGATGGTATCAGTCATCGTTGAGTTAATCTCACATCCCATTTGGAGGCAACTTGTGACTTGTATATAGGCTAATGAGAAAGCTTTAATTCTTAAGCTAGCTTTTGGATTAAGAGAGGCTCATATACCTGTTCTAAGTCATTTTTGGGGCCCGAAGGGCCCAACAAGTGGTATCAGAGCCAAGGTTGGTTTTGGTGTTTAGTGTTGCCTCAATTAGCCACGCGATTTGTTGGTTGTCGATCGGTCCGAATTTGTGTCTCCCGATTTGTCGGTCGGTCCGAAGTTGGCCGGAATTGGTATCATCTGGAACCTCACCAAGACATGTTGGTTTCGCATGTGGTGAGGGGGAGATGATTCGGGTGTTGTAATGTGTGAATGGGAGAATTGTTGGGTTAATCCCACCTCCCATTTGGAGGCAACTTGTGACTTGTATATAGGCTAATGGGAAAGCCTTAATTCTTAAGCTAGCTTTTAGATTAAGAGAGGCCTATGAACCTATTCCAAGTCACTTTTGGGGCCCGAAGGGCCCAACAAGTGGTATCAAAGCCAATGTTGGTTTTGGTGTTGCCTCAATTAGCTACACAATTTGTCGGCCGGTCCAAATTTGTGTCTCCCAATTTTTCGGTCGGTCTGAAGTTGGCCCGAATTGGTGTCATCTGGAACCTCACAAAGACATGTTGCCTCCGCATGTGGTGAGGGGGAGATGATCCAGGCGTTGTGATGTGTGAATGGGAGAATTGTTGGGTTAATCCCACATCCCATGACTTGTATATAGGCTAATGGGAAAGCTTTAATTCTTAAGCTAGCTTTTGGATTAAGAGAGGCCTATGAACCTGCTGCAAGTCATTTTTTGGGCCCGAAGGGCCCAACAGTCATAACTGGGCAAAGGGAGTGTTTGATAGGTGAAGATATTGACATGAAATGTGCTATATGCGTTTACGTATAACTCTTGTAACAAATGAAGGATGGAGGCAGCGAAGTGATAAACATTATTATATATAGAATAGAAGCATGCACGCAAAAGCTGAGATTGATGAGAGCCATGGTTTCATTATTCTTAATGAATTAATATCAGATTAAGTCTTTAATCTTTTGGCACTGTCTTGTAATACATGTCTTGGTGCGATGGCCTTGAGTATAATTTTTTTCTCTTCTCCCAAAATAACTTCATATCATAGCGAGTCAATCATTTAATTTTGATCAGGTTCAACTAGTATTTAGCAAAATGTTAGCTGCTACCTTGGAGCTTGTCACGACGTGTACCTGCTCTAGTAGTTATGGTTGTCCTAATTGCATTCAGGTTCTTTATGACTCATAACTTCTCTTTCTTTTAAGTGATGAGGCACCTGTCACCATGAGTTTTTTTTTCTTTCAAAATGTAGGATGCCGTGAGTATAATGAAGTACTATACAAGGATGCTGCAATTATGATTCTTAAGGTTTGTTCTTTGATAGGATTGTTTTTAATTGGCCTTCATTGTGGTTTTCCTAACCTGGGTTGGCTTCTATTGGATAATCAAGTGCGGGCGGTTAATAAAGCCGAGTGCCCATAGTTAATTGTAAACTCCTATCGATCGTCAACTCATCAGTATTGGTGTTCAGAAATCTGGCCCTCTTGAATTTTGATGGCCATCTGAAATATACTGGTATTTTGTTTTAACCCTCAACGAGAGTTGGAGATGGTTGAGTCGGACCCATTTTCAGAAGACTAAAGAAAGCGACAGAGGTAAAATTTGTTTCAGCCATCACTGAAAAAATTTGCTCCCCGACCAAGCTACTTTTGTTTCTGGTTCTAATTAGATACCATGTTGGTGCCACTTACAGAAAGTACAAAAGTTTCTTCCTGATTTGATCAACCGCCTTTCAGGTGTTTTTACCTGGTGAAGAGAAGAGGGGATTTATTAACTAGGACTAAATACTGCATGCTATAGGACTAGCAAAGTTAAAAATCTACTATATTAAAATGTGCAATTTGCACACGCAATACTGGTTTTCAGATCTCTCTTTGGTAATGCTGTCGGTGCTATTTACGGTGCAGGTGGAGGAATATTGGGATGAAAGATTGAATTATTTTGTTTTTATAAGCAAATATTTGACGAACTTATACGAAGTTTGAGAGCAATTTACTTAGTTTGATGGAGGTGGACGAGCTCGTCATCGCCATTGCTGCTGTTGCATGCATGGCGACTGGAAGAGGCAAGGACATGACAATGAGAGCGACGACGTTCTTATATATATAGTGGGTGCACAAATCAAGAAGGCATGATCAGGAAACATAGAAATTGATAAGTAATTAGTTAGAACTAAGTAAATTAGCTTCCATTTTTTGAGATAGGAAAGCTTCCCTATTTTGTATAGTACGTTGTATTTAGATTAAACTAATCTCAAATTAAACAGACTGGATTAATCTAGAGAGAACATACATATAATGTATAAACTATTATGTTTTAATGGAAGGGGGAAAAAGCAAAGTAAAATGATCGGTTTGATCATAAGATATCGAAGTACGAAGAAAATGATTCACTGCAAAATAATCCTCATACTTCATTAATGAATTCATAATTACATATACAAAATTCCTTGACGGCCATGGCCTGATCGACGTTCTTATGCAGTGGGTGCAGAAATCATGCAGGCATGATCATGAAACATACAATAATTGGTAAGTAAGAAAGCAAAGCTTCTGCTTTTTGAGATTGGAAAATTTCCTGCATCATCCCATTTGTCGGCAGGCAAAGCTTATATCTCAAGAAGGTCCCCTGTTTAGACTGAACCGACAAACTAAGGTTTATCGTATTATCAACGTTAGATATCCGAGTCAATTAATTCAACAATTAGAAAGTAGAAGCAATAGAGATATATGTACTAGTAGCTTCCGCCGTGAACTAATTAGAAAGGCACGAAAAAAAATAAATTATATAATGATCAAATACGACATAATAAATTTACGAATGTGCCAAATTTTCTATATATATAAATATAAACCCAATAGTTTTAAGTTTTAATTCAATGTCGCCACATATCTACAAATGTAAACAAGCCAAACCTGCTAACAAATATTTTACGTTAGATTTGATTCGGATTGAACTCGCGCTCGTTAATTTTATGCTCGAAAATATATTTCGTTCAAAATGGATAGCTCATTGAACAATAAATAGAGTTTGATCTAAAAATTATTCGACTCGGTTTGGTTCGAAATTTGAGTTCGATGTGTTCAAATACGAAAAAATATTCGGCTCGTCAATACTATTAAGGTTACATTAAACTTATATAGTGTTGGAAAATTATTTTTGATCCTATATAAGTCAAGCACGAATCAAACACCAACATTCACTACACTTGAAAATATAGTAAGCTAAACATGAACTAAGTCCAAATACTATAAATTTTGGACGAACTCGGCTTGACCTATAATATATCAAAGCTCGTCAAGCACTCAAACAAACTCAAATATGCTTGTCAAAAATCAAGCCAAATTTAAAAACCTTGGCTCGCCTCGTTTACAACCCTATCATAAACCCTTTTATATTAATAATGTACAAAAGTTATAACTTCCTATTGAATTCTTTTAATTAGGATCCACCGCATGTCCTTTAACTAATTTACAATATTACTATTTGCTTATTTTTTATAAAGTAAATTAGATTAAAATTTTACCCTTTTATTAGGCAGATGATGTTTACTAGATATATAGGGGGTTATTGATAATTCTTATGATTAGTTAGTTATTTTTACTAAATATGAAAGATATCTAACTCTAACTTACCATAACTAAGAAAAAATCACTAAAATTGTAAAAATATCAACTTTTGACACTAGGAAAACATAATTTTAACATATGTAATAAATCCAAATCATCTAATTAAAACCCAAATCTATTTTAATTTTAACAACACTTAAAGTAGATTTCTTAAATTGACAGATTGATTAGTATTAACTATTAAATTAACTGGTTAATATATAACAATATATTAAGATTTATAAAAAAAAATATAATTGATAAGACTAAAATAAATAAATATCTAATCAAGTATTAAAACAAATAAATATTACAATTTTTTTAATTAATTGTGCTATATTTTAAGTCAAAAATTTATATAAATTCTGAATTTCTTGAGAATATTCAAGAATAATAAATAGGTAAAATATATATAATGCCTTACATGAAGCGTCCAAGTGACTAGTTTTATGCATAGTTGCATAAATCGGAATCGGAATCGGAATCGATTTTCCAGAGAGTCGAAATCGGTCTAAATCGAACAGAAATCGATTCAGTTGAATCGGTCCAAGTCGATCATATATAAGAATTTATAATTTATAAATAAATATATAAAAATTATATAATGATGTTATTTTGATATTATTATGTACATTATATTTTATGATATTTTTTATGTTTTTTGGATTTTTTAAAAAAATTATTTTAAATTAATTATTATTTTTTACTCGTGTTGATACGAATTAAATTTTAATTACAAAAATACCACCACTTTATTTCTCTCCATCACTTCTCTTCCCCATCCACCATCGATGCCGCCACCGTTGTTGCTACTGTCACCGCCGCTGCGCCCCCCCTCCCCCTCAGACCAGCCCAGCCCCGCCCCACCCCGCC
>JAVDBV010083235.1:0-21831 GCA_032619315.1 Piper longum | reverse complement strand
GGGGGAAGAGGTGTCGCCGGAGTTCGTCGTCGACGAGGTTGGTGGGTGGCAATGGGTGACCGGGACGGAAAATAAAAAGAAAAGGGTAGAGAGAGGGGGAAGGAAGGGAGGTGGTGGCGAGGCGGCGACAACACTAGTCTGTGGTGTCGTGGCTGGCAGTTGGCTGTCAGTAGCGAGGTCGCCGGCGATGGGGTGGCGCAACAAAACAGACAGGAGGGTGGGAGGAGGGGAGTTATTAACATAAAATATTATAAAATAATTATGATAAAATACAAAAAATAAATATTCTCAATAAAAAATGAGATGTTTTAGACCTATTAATCCATCCAAAAATAATAAATAACGTGTCCTAATGCAAAAAACGACCTAAAACTAATTCTACAATTCAATGTACATATAAAAAAATAAATCGTCATACTCATATATTCTGATAATTTATTTTCTTCTCCTGTAATCATGACATTATCATCATACTATTATCTATATATTCAAGACTTGGGTTGCATGGTGAGCCGAGGCGTGTGTATGAGCCATGAGGGTCATATGTACAAAAGTATATAATGATAATGTCATGAATACAACAAAAGAAAATAAAATATTAGAATATACCAACTTATTTTTTTAAATATATAGTAGATTGTAAAATTAGTTCTAGGCGTTTAACACATTAGGACGTGTTATTTATTATTTTTAAGTGGATTAATTGGTCTGGAACATGTCATTTTATTTTATTGAGCATATTTTATTTTTTGTATTTTATTATATTTATTTTATATTTTTTATTTTATTTCAAAATTATTTCCCCCCTTCCCAATCCTCGTTGACCTCCCGGTGCCTGCCATCGACACCGTCAACCAGTGTTGTCACTGCCTCGCTGCCACTGCCTCTCTTCCTTCTCCCTCTCCCTATCCTTTTCTCACGGTTTTCCATCCCAACTCTTCCCAAAGCCTGGACGGCATGTGCGCGGCAAAACAGGGGGAGGGGGGTGGCAGATCAGGGTGGCAAAACGTGGGTTGGGCCCCACATATCTAATCTAAGTTCCCAAATTGGTCCCATAAAATAGGGATGTGCACGGACGTTCGAATTACCAAGTTTGACCGAACTCCAAAACATATCCGGTCGAATTTGACTAAATAAAAACAAACTTAATATGGACATTTCTTTGCCCAACCAAATGATCGACCGAGTGTCCAATATTTTATATGAAGAATAGAATACCTTCAATATTTATGACGATAATATTATGTTCTATGAAAATTTTAAATCGTGATATACATTAAAATTAATTATGTTTATACATAAAATTTATATTTAATATTTAAAATAACCTAAAATGACTTACATAGAAAAAAGATAAAAGTCATCTTAATATTTAGGAATTTAAAACACTACATTCACTCACTCCAAGAATCATATCAAACTAAGCACTATATATTAATAATGCCCTCAATTAGTATCATAGTTTACTAAATTTTCAAAATTTAGCTCGTCTACATTTCTAAATCAAACAAAAGATAATCGATATATAAAAGTTTTAAAGTAATCTTTGATATCAAAATATAATCCAAATTACATGTACTTTTTGTAAAACCCACGATTCTAGGTAGGGTTTTATATTTAGATACGTTTGGTTCGACCGTTATTTCAAGTCGAGTATGTTTTAAAACACATGTATTGAGTCGACGCCAATCATGTGTATTAGCTATGAGGGTCATGCGTACCTAAGTATGTGATGATAACGTCATGATCACAGTAGGAAAAAAATGAGTTATCAGCATGTATGAGAGTATGTAGCTTATGGTTTTTTATTATATATAGTGAATTGTAGAATTAGTTTTAGGCTGTTTACCATGTTAGGACGTGTTATGGGCAGTTTTGGGTAGGTGAAAGTGATAAAACATGTTATTAAGTGTTTAAAATATACAATATTTACCTATGTTTTTAATGTGATTTTGTACTTCCTGAGTATAAATATTATTAGTAAAGTGATATTTTACTTTATTTTCTTAGTTAATTAATATTTTATTTTATATACTTAAATTTTGTGTTTTAATGAAGAATACCATTGAAAACATAGAATCTTATGGTTATGACAATTGGCCCCACCTAATGGCTACAATTTATGGTGTTAGAAACTTGAAGGGACATCATAATTAGACTACGTTGATTTGTGAACGTCCTCTTCGAATTCTTGTATCTCCTATTTTATATAAAGGGGTGGCTAGTTGTTGTTAGAATATCATATCTTATCTCAACTCGTGGCTTCTTAGAAGTAGTTCTAGTTTGTAATTATTTTTTTTATAATAGAAATTAGTTTTTTCTTTATATTGTTTTCTATTTTTATTATGGAGTAAACATTTTCTTTCGTTCTAGAGTAGAATGAAACTTAACATATTTTAATTGAATTCATTTCAAGTTCCTATTCTTTTATTCAATCGGATTGTTTGAGTTATCATGTTTTTAATACTAAGAATAGATTGATCGCCTATTTCTTAGATCATGAGGTTTAATTAGATTTGGGAGAAATTAATTAAATTAGTCATTGATAATTCATACTACGACGAGTCTTGTGACTTGTTTGTCGTTGTGATCGGGAGATACACAACACCGTATGCGATTAGAAGGCAAATCTTAATGCGTTATTTTGTTGATTAATCAATTATCACTGGGAGGTAGAAATTGAGGCAAAATAATAGAAGCATGAAGGAGCGGGCGCCACCATGTCATATAACTATCCTAGATCGACAATTTGAGGGAATAGAAGATAAGAGTAAGATTTGATGAAGAATAAATTTATGTTAAGGGAAATTCGACTATAGAACGAGTTTTATCCTTATACTTTTTCTTTTACTTAAAGTTATTACTTAGATTTAGTTAGGTCACTTATTTTTGTTTTATTCATAATTTTTTTTACTTTAATTAATTTAAGAAAATTCATCTCTCTGTGGGAACGATATTCGAACTCATCATTATATTACTTATTTCGACCGTGTACACTTGCATGATATTTAAATAATTCGAACACATGTCATTTGGATGTTGTGTTATTTTAGGGATTTTCCCCAATTTTTCTAGATTTGTTTAGAGTTATTTCGATTTAGATATTATTTTTAATTCGAGCCAGAGACAAGTCAAATAATATTTACAAGTATACAACCCAACTAGTTTTTCACCACCCAACACCTCCTCCCTCACCCGAACCCTAGCTACCCCCATTGTGGTTGCCGCCGTCACTGTCGGTGCCGCCCGACTCTTGACGGACGCCGCCCCAGCTCGGTTGTGTCGTCACCTTGCCGCCTCAACTTGCCCTGGCCACCGTCAGGCCGTCGCGACGCTGGATTGCCGCGGCTAGCATCGAGACCGCATCATAGTCGTGTCACCGATCCTGCCACCGGTGATCGTCGCCATAGCCGTCGAGTGGCCGCCTTGGCATCACCGACCACCCACGGACCGTCCCCGACCGAAATAGGAGCCAATCGCCGCCCTGGCCGACCAGATCTAGCCACCCACCATTGGCGCGCTGTTTTTGCTATTTTTCGGTGAGCCACTGCCTCTGTCTGCCACGCCAATGCCATAGATGTGCCGGGCTCGCTGAGACAGTTTCGATGGTACCGTTTACGGCCCTTATCCGGCCAGTAGACGCCGCAGGTGACTCTTGTTGGAAAACCGCCGAAAAGTCGCCGAAAAACCAATGAGTTGTCAGAAAACCGCCGAAACTAGTCAGAAAACCTGATTGATGGAATTCGTAGGGTCTTTCACTAAGCTCATCCAGTCGAACCCAATCGAGTTTTGGATGCCGTCGAGCGCCAAATTCGTGGTTCAAGATGCACACACGACGAAACCCTAGCCGTCACCGATTGTCGACGACTCGAGGTATAATTACCTTTGATTTGCTTTTTTAGAGTTGATAATTAGTAGAATAGCGTGACAGGATTGATTAATTGATATTGAGCTGATTAAACCCTGATGAGTGATAAGTGACACGATTTGATTAAGTGAATAAACAATAATTGATCTGATGAGATAGATCGAGTTTGAGTGTGATAATTGACCCCAATATAATGTAGAAACGTATGATAAAATTTGTTATGAATGAGATAACTTATGATTACTTTTACAATTATGATTATTTGATTGTTAATCGATGATGATTGCATTTTTTTGTGCGATGTTCATGAGTTTGATACATCATTTAGTTATTGGGCGTTAGTATTTAGTTCTGATGTGTAGGTACGGAGTAGGAGCTCGCCGCCTAGGCGCGATGACACGCTTGGAGCTTCTACTAGGTCCGTTTAAGACTCGCCTCTGGTTTTACACTCTTTCTATTGTAGATTTGATTATTATTTGTAGGACGGGTTAAGTGGCGTTTTATCGGATCCCACTTAACTCAGGTCATTTAGCTGACCTATTTTCTGGATTAATAACTCTTGAGGATGAGATCCCTTTAGATATTTTGAAAACAAGATCCATAGTAAGTTACCTTCGGGCCTATTTTATAAATCCCTTCCTAGGCCTATATATATTTTTATCGAGTTTTAAGTGAGAAGAGAGATGGAGAAATCGACTGCACGTACTATGCAGCGGATGTCGTGACAGTCAAAGCAGGCTCTGGATTAGTGCCAATAGACTGTTTCATTCCCGAGGGATCCTGACAACCCCGCGCTTGAGTTCCTCACACCCGGAGAACGTGGAGGTTTACGGAAACTCGTTTACTACAGCGCATGTCATGATTTGTGGTTTATTAAAATTGTTGCTTTCGTGTGAATTGATTGCTAAATAATCTATGTAGTATCGTGTTAGGGTTTTATACATTCATGCGTATATGACAAGTCGTATCTTCATCTTAAGACGCCGAAATTGGATCTGTAAGAGTTAGGTTCGTGTTAGCCGACCTAACCGGGGCCCGTAACATGCCAGTTCAGTTCACGAGCATGAACCAAATTTAGGGTGTTACACTTTAAAGATAAAATATTCTATTAATTGATTCTTCTACATCTAATGTATCTCACCCACATAAAAAAATATACAAAAAGTTAATTCTTTGAAGAAATATTTTGCAAATATTAGAAAAGTAGAAACTAAATATAACATTCTTACATGTTCATTATGGATACAATCATCATTATCTTTTCATTCTTTAATGTTCATTATTCCAAACAAATTCGATGAAAAACTTATTTGTTTCTCTATAAATAAAAAATACAGCAGCAAGAAAATAATATATGTTAAAAAATATATCAAAAATAAAAAATACATAGATATAAAATATAAATTACCTTCATATTCATTCATCAACCAATTTAGGCACGTATTAAAACTTTAAATATTTTTAGACTCAAATTATTCCTAGTTGAACTAACTATTTATTCTTTAATACTATACTTAAAAAATTTATCCCAAAATAGGATATTTTACTATATTTAATCTCCACCATAATAATATATTAAATTGTTTATTTACTATATCCAAAAAAAAATAGTTAGTTCATCCAAATAATTTTTCGAATCAGTTAGTATTGGCCCTTTTATAAATATTTTAAAATCAACTTACTTAGTCCTCTAAATCTTCTACTTAAGCCTAAAAAAGACAAATAATTAATAAATTTTTAATTTAAATAGAAGGCTTGTTTGACACACATCTAGCTATGATTTCACATCAATATTATTTTTTAAATTTTCCCATTGTAATATAATATTTTTAGTTCAAATATTTTTTTAAATAAAAAGTGATTTTAATTTTTATGCTAATTAACATGAGAAAAACTAAGAAAAATATAAAAGATAATGATTATATAAATGAGATATTAGTTGTTTGTGAGAAAAAACAATATTTATAACGAAAAAATAATTAAACAAATATGAGATAAAAAAAATTTCCTATATTTACCGAATTTTAATTGATTGTGACCGACTTAACCAGAGAATTTTTGATTGATTTTTTACCTAAGGTTAAGTGGACAAATATAAACAATCATTCATGGACTTTTTTTATATTTTTATTGACTTATTTTTTGTCCGTACAATTATTGAGTTCTCATTTTGTTTATAAGAGAAGATGAGGGGGGAAAAAACATTTGGTACAAATAGCTTGTAGGTGAACGGTAGAACCAAACTGAATAAGTTATCTTGAATATTTATTTATAAAGAATATTAATTTTTAAGAAATAACTGTACAAATCAATAAATTTTAACAAAACTGTATATATATGCAAGGTGTAAACAACAAAGAATTAAGCTGAATCCATGTGGGGCCATTTTCATCTTTGCATTCTCCATTTCTATCTTCACCCATTTTTTCATCTTTGCAATCTCCTTTTTTTTTTTTTGTTGACAATTCATGCAAGGACAGATTCATTCCTTGATCTGAAACTTATTTACTTGATCTTCTGCCTTTCGATGCTTCTCATTTTCGCTTTTTTTTTTTCTGTTTTAAATTTTAGGAATCAGTTATGGTTTCCATCTCAATCTTAAGGTTTCCATCGCTAGGATTGATTTTTTTTTTTTTGTCCTGCTTTTCCTTTTCCTCGGTGTTTGCTGTCACAAAATTCTAATGACATAAGTTGATTTGTTAAGGAAATGATGCTTTTTTTGTACAATTGTTCATTTTCGGAGTGGTTGTGGTGTGTCGCCTGAAATCGTAGGTGATCCTGCCGGCGACCTTCAAATCCGGGCATTCGCTCCCACTCCGGCCGGCTCACCAGCAACTCCACCAGGTCCGACGGCATTGCGTGATGGACGGAGGTGTATTTCGCCAGAGGTGGTGACCGATATCGAGGCTGGCGAGGAAGGAGACGTAGACGGCTGCGGCCACGAACGAGTCGGCGAGGAAGGGGACGGCGGCTTCCGACATTGTTGTAGAGGTAAAATATGCATTTCATTCTCAAAGTTTGTAGCCGAGACAACTATGGAACAATGTCGTAGTCATTACTTGCATTCATTTGGTTATTTAGCTGAAGAAGGCTCAATTGTTAATGTAGAATGAACATGTTTTCATATGGTGTTGTGGCCTCTGAGGTTGATTTGAGCCCTTTCTTTATTTGATAACCTATGCTTGAACTGGTCAACTTTTTGAACTTGTCATGATGGGAGTGTAATTTAGGACCAAATTGGCATTTATGTTGTGCACGAAATATTTTTTTTCCTCCAACACATCTTTGGTCTTGGGGTTTTGAGCGGGAGAATGTTTGGGCATATGCTGAATAAATTATAGTTGGAATATATGTAGGAGCAGTCTTTGTCTTGATGTTTCATTCTGACAAAGAGTCTACCTCTGATCCTCTAGGCTGCATTTGAAATTTTAAGATGAACAAAAAGTTCTATAAATGCCTGAAAAGTTGGTGGTTTACGGTAACACTGTGTAATCTTACTTAGTCAACTGATATAAGGAAACGACAAATGAAACAGCCGTTGTTCAATTTACAGTTTGTAATATTGGAATGGTATCAGCGTTTTGCTGACCTGATAACAGGCCAAAAATGAAGGAACACACTGATGGAGCCTAAAAATTGTAATATGATGTATGCTCATGGCTGATAATCAATTTTAATGCATTGTTATGGGCTGTTCCATAGCATCCTCCTGGTTGGATAATTTTCTTCATCTCTGAACCTCCCTTAAAAAATTATCTTTTTTATTTTTATTTTTTTGAAACTTTGGACTAAAGCTTTGATCTGCAAATTTGACGTTTTTTTTCATTTTGTTTGATGTGGTGAAAAGAGGCTGATGGCCTTGTCATGGAGCTCACGGAGATGGCGACACTTGGGGGAGCGAACGTGGAAGAAGAGCCGCAATTGTGATCGTGATAGGGAGCGAGAGAGAACGATAGGAGGCTTTCATCCTTCCTTTTCTTTATTAAATCTCTTGATAATCTCCCATCATTATGAAAATTAAAGTATTTTTCCTATTATTTTTTATTTCCAGTACAATAAGTTTTTAGTAAAAAAAAATGATTTTTAGTTATAATGATGAATGTGATAATTTATAACTCATGATAAGTTTTTTTTTAGCTATATGTTCTCACTGCGTGCTTCACTACTGCGTGCTTCACTACTGGTGGTCTTTGAAAAAAAAATAGTTCCCTGTGAATTTTCTTTCCATATTATAAGATGTTTATTGTATTTGTTTGTTTTTTTTTGGTCACACAGTGCTTCAAAAGAATTTTTATAGAGTTAATGATCTTCGTTTTGGGCAAATTACACTGTCAGGATCAGTTTATTTGTTGGTGGTTTTCAAATTTGAGAAGCTTCATGTTTGTGTTCCATTGAGCTGGAGCATCCTGAACATCGCACCATCATCATCTACCTCTTTCTATATGGTACTCCTACCCTTCGCCCATTTCCTTGAAATCCTAAATCCTTAGTTTGAATGAAAAGAAACATGGAGAATGTCGACATTTGATCTACCTGCACATAACTATAAATAAATATGTGCAGGTCAATTTTGATGAATCGGCAATTGAAATATCTGTTCTCAATCCTTATTTGCCTTATTTGCTTATGTTTATAGTTGCGTAAATTTAAGAAACTTATTATTTATGATTTAGAAAAATCTGTGAACTATAGTATAATTGTGTTATCTTTATGCCATTTTAAACCTTATCTTTAACATATATCCATGAATGGCACGGGTTATTTGGTTATTTTATTTTGATGCGAATTTGTCTATCCATCAAGAGGCTTATGTTCGTACATAAAAATAGATTATAAGTCTCTACTATGTAATGAATATAAGAATGATTTCTCATAAATTATTAAATACCTTTGTTTGAGTAAAGCACGAGTCAGCTTATTTTATGTTAATTTTGATTCAGCTTAATTCTTTGTTGTTTACACCTTTGTATATATATTTTTGTTAAAATTTATTGATTTGTAAAGTTATTTGTTAAAAATTAATATACATTAAAAATAAATATTTAAGATAACATTAATAATTTTGGTTGTACCGTACAACTACAAGCTATTAGTACCAAATGTTTTTTTTCCCTCATCTTCTTTTATAAATAGAAGGGGATCTCAATAATGGTACGGAGATAAAAAGAAGAATAAGTTAACAAAAATACATAAATAAATTAAAAAATATAATTAAAATACCTATCACAAATGGTCATGAGTTCAAATCTCATTAAACTTAGTTTTTTTTTAAAAATAATATGCATACCTTTAAAGGTATAAGGTCGAGTTCAAATTCAGATAACATTAACTTCGACCAGGGTACACAATACATAGAGTCGGACCAACCCGACCCGCAAAGGCACCATGCCTCGCTCAAGTAAACGCGAGTGTCAATAGCACGCTCCTCCTCCATACCATACCCTCGGCTCGCCGAGGGAGAACGACGGCGGCGACGAAGATCCTCTCCAATGGCGACGTCGAAGGCTCCCATCTTTCTCTCCCTCTTCCTCCTCCTCCTCCCCGCCATCTCCTTCTCCTTCTCGCCGGACAAGGCCGCCGGCGGCCAGCGCGTGCTCGTCCTCGTCGACGATCTCGCCATCAGGTCCTCCCACTCCGTCTTCTTCGCCTCGCTCAAATCCCGGGGATTCGATCTCGACTTCAAGCTCGCCGACGACCCCAAGCTCGCCCTCAAGCGCTACGGCCAGTATCTTTACGATGGCCTCGTCTTGTTCTCCCCCTCCGCCAAACGTAAGTGGCGCAAAAAGAAAAAAAAGTTGGTTCTTTGTTAATGTCGAAGTCTTTTTTTTTATGTGATTGTTGTGATTTGGCTAGGGTTTGGCGGTTCGTTGGATTTGGCGGGTGTGTTGAACTTTGTCGACTCGGGGCGGAATATGATTCTTGCGGCGGACACTTCTGCGTCGGAACTGATGCGTGACATTGCCACTGAGTGTGGCGTTGATTTTGATGTGGCAAGTCATTGTGTGTTCAATTATTCGTATAATAATGCTTTTTTTTGAGTTTTTGTATGTGTAATTAATTGTACATAAATTGGTGGAAATGGTAATGTTTTTCTTGTCAAAATGCAGGATCCTGATGCTGTGGTTATTGATCATTCTAGCTATGCGGTGTCTGAAACAGACGGTGACCATACTTTGATTGCTGCTGATGAGTTCATCGAGGCAGATGTTATATTGGGGGATAAAAAGATCGAGGCATGCAGTTCATCCTTTGTTTATTGTTCACGTTATATTTAATTTGTATTCTGTGTTGATAATTGAAATTTGTTTCTGAACTTTTGGCAGGCCCCTGTTCTTTTTAAAGGAATTGGCCATTCTCTAAATCCAGCAAATAGCCAGGTAGAAAAACATACTTCGATTGCTGCAAATTATTTTGTAGATGTTGGGTGATGCCTCCATGTATGTTATGATGAATTTTTTTTATTTTCTCTCTCTATAGGTTTTGAAGGTTCTCTCTGCGTCTAGAGCGGCATATTCTGCAAATCCGAAAACTAAGTTGTCAAATCCTCCAACACTTGTGGGTAGTGCCATATCCTTGGTCTCTGCCATGCAGGTAATCTGTTTGTGATTGCTGAAGTTTTTTGCTTTGTATTCCATGCTTGATGGTGCTATTTGCTGACAGGGGACTCGGTCATGATAGATTTTTCTTTTCAATCATTTTTAGTGTATCTAATTGCTTTCTTACTCACTTGAGTGTTTAAGTAGTCTTTCTTAAGAACTTGTCTGCTTGTTGGAAACACAAGTAAGCTAGATAGATGGACAGTTTACTGAGTTCACCTCGCTGGTTAGTGATTCAGATTACGGAAGTTCAAGCTGGTGCTAATTTTTTAGATGTAAAATCCTATTTTTAGAAATCAAAAGCTTGTACAACTATTAGTTTTCATACTTAAGTTAGTGCAGATGATCATTGTAGTTGAAAGGATTAAGAAGATAGTGAATGGAGTAGGAGGACTTGGAGATATAGGAACTTGAATTTTGGTTGTTGAAAAACAATGTGCTTACCATGGTAGTTGCTATTGAACTTTAGGGAATTTTTTGTTTATGATCCTAGTTAAGTTGGTCTTATGAGGTAATGATGTCTTTGCTATGTCAAATTTTTACCCTGTATCTTCCTCCAATCATTATTTTAGTTTCTCTTCTGATATTAGAAATGACAGAACATCATCTTTTCCATTTATTATTTTTCCAGGCAAGAAACAATGCCCGGGTTATGGTGTCTGGTTCTTTGTCCTTTTTCAGTGACAGGTATTTGGCGTGGTAACTTTCAGCATTTTACTTTTTCTTTTCTTTAATAAGCAATCATTGTTGGTAAAGTGTTATTCTCATGGTTTAGGCTGATCAAGATTGGAGTACAGAAAGCTGGAAGCTCGACCAAGTGAGTGAAGCTTTCTTCAAATTGTAGACATTAATCATGGTGTTTTTTGAGAGTTTCTTCGCTAATACTTCATTGTATAAGTTGTTTCATTTTAGCACAATATTTTTAAAATCTGATTATTTCATCACTTATTTTTTTTGTCATCTTTTATTTCCCCATTCCGCCGTTGCTTGTATTTATTCATTATTACATTTGTTTCTGCGGCTGCTACCAACTTAAGTTGGATCTTGTGTGTTAATACATCAAAAAATGTATCATCGTTGCATGTTATCCTTAGAAAAATGCCAACTGTGTTTTTTTAAATAATACTGAACTGGTAATTGCAGGCATGCCAAATCCGGTAATGAGCAGTTTGTGACTGAATTTAGCAAGTGGGTTTTCCATGAAAGAGGCCACTTGAAGGTTAGTATTTGTGTGCTTTTAGCAGCAGTTTATCACATTCGGAGTCACAAAATGGAATATGTTTTTCATTTTATGTTTTTTATATGTAGGCCATTAATGTTAAGCACCACAAGTTTGGCGAAGTTGATGAGCCCTCTATGTACAGGATCAATGATGATCTGGTAATTGTACTTTCATCATTTAAGATAAATATAGGGGTGGTGGATTTGAACTTTCAAAGAGAGTATTCAACATTGCAATATTACATGGCCTATTAATTTTCTGATAATATGAAATTTAATTTCAAATATCAAACCTTTGCCTCTGACATGTGAAGGCTGCATAATGAAAAATGAGAAGATGTTGAACTGATGATCCAACATTGTTATTCCAGGAATACTCTGTTGAAATCTATGAGTGGTCAGGTAAGAGCTGGAAGCCTTATACTGCTAATGATGTCCAAGTTCAGTTTTACATGATGAGTCCTTATGTATTGAAGACCTTATCCAACAACCAGAAGGTTTCCCATTTTCCTTGAGTTTGCTGTTGTCTATAGTGTTATTCATGTATCAAAATAGATAGTGTATTGACCAGCATAATTTGTCATCACAGGGTTTATATAGCACTTCTTTCAGAGTTCCAGATGTCTATGGTGTATTTCAATTTAAAATCGAGTATCAAAGACTTGGATACACCACTTTGTCTTTGTCAAAGCAGGTAAAGTCCACTGATATGGAGCTCATATCATTATAACCTTATTATTGCTGGTGGCTTCTTTCTGAGGTGGTGAGACGTGATTGCATTAAATAATAAAGTACATGTCTACCACATTGTATGCATTTGTAGTAACGGACAAAGTGTTTAAGTGTTAGCAAATGTTGCAAAGTTTCAATATTCTAGAAATTTTGGTTTGTTCAAATACATTTAGAAGTGGATTTTGACTGAAGCCTTGCACTTACAACCGTTAATTAATGAAACTGCAGATTCCAGTTCGCCCATTCAGACACAACGAATACGAAAGATTCATACCTGCTGCATACCCTTATTATGGAGCTTCATTTTCAATGGTATGTGGTGTTCAATTTCTATTTTGTAAATATTGACTTGATGAATAATATAATTAGTTAATGGGTATGCAATCTTGTTTCTCTGCCATGGTCAAATAATAGTATGTAAGAGTCTTTGGACAAACCTGAACAAATAACGCTGGCTAGTCAAATACTTATAAGATTTTTTTTTGCCAACCCGACCAAAAAGAAAAACCGGGAAAAAAACATTGTTTTTATTTTGTACATTTGACTTGGAGGCGTGGTGCACCCCATCGCACTCTTGTTTGCGTCTGTTTCACTTGACTGGATTTTCCATTTTCTAAGCCGTTTGTCGTGGTTGAATCATGGTTTTCTAAAGCAGAAATACGTTTGCTTGAGCTGGAAATTGTTACTGATACTTTATGCCCTCATTTGCTAATTTGATTTTATTTGACCTTGAATTGTGCAGATGGCGGGATTTTTCGTATTCTCAATCGTATACCTGTATCACAAATGAAATGATGCCTCATTGTGAGGTGCTTCCTATAAACTTTGATTGGAAATTTTGATTTTGGTAGATCATGGCCACCTACAAACTTTTGTTAAGCGTAGAGGACGAAGATTACTTATTTAACGTGAAATGTTTTCACCTCTAACAAATTGTTGCCAGCAGCGGATAACTTTTATAGCCTGGACCAATTGATTTCGTGTCTTGACTATGATATAGAAGATGCAAACTCGTCAAAGAGTGTATTGGTATCTATACTCCATTGAATTTAACAGGGAAAGTTTTGAAAAGAGCGGGTATCATTTTTTTTTAATGAAAAAAGTAACAGGTTTCACGATTTTTTCATACAATAATCGTGACAAACTATGAATGAAATTGAATGTGTATATATCAAAAACATGAAACAAAGATTTGCGTAATAGGATCTATTAGCTGCCACTCACTGTGACTTAATTGTCACGGTTCCTGCCCGCTACAAATTAATCAAAATCACTGGTAATATAATAAGATGAGAAGTTAGATTTATCCACAAGCATTCGGGACTGTCAAATATGATGGCCATCCATGAATTCAGTTGATTTTCTCGCCTGCCCAACGCAAAATAGATAACAAAATCATGAAGTGAAAGAGATTGGCGGGAGAGATTCCTTTCCCCAGACTTTTCCCTTGTAAATATGACGCGTCCAGCAAAACCCCTGCTAATGGTAACAAGTATGGTTGGGGAAACCTAATCTCTAAACTACCATACAAAATAAGAAAACAAAAGTCAGATAAAATGCTAGACCATTAAATGCAATACCTTTCATCAAACTTGAACTACATTGGGCAGAATGATATTTTCAAGTGATTATAAGTCTTGAGCCACAAAATCAACAAGCAGCAACTGCTTCTTACTTGCAATTGTTATTCCTTCCTGCGCTGACCCTCTGTATCTGGTATTGGAAATTGGTGAGAGTATGATGGGCACTCCATCTCCTGAAGAAGTATGTATCAAAGAAGAAACACGCGAAACAATTCTCATCAACCTTTACACAAACTTATTCTTACCATCCAATAATTCCTCTGCAAAACAGTGCACAGAAAATGTCGAACCAAAGGGGCTAAATTTTAGTCCAGGATGAAGCCAGGGTGAAAGAAACAGCTAAAATATAACACATACATCAACCAGCATTCAGATCACAACCGATGTCTAGATACAGCAGAACTATACAAGAAGAAAGAGTAAATGCGTGCATGCATTTGATCATCAACAGTTTTATCAATTGTAAATCCATGGTTTCCTGTTTTTTAACCAATCAAAGATCCAAACTTTCCATCTGGATGCTGCTCTTGAGAGGAACATACTCGCCCAGATATCCACCAAGATGCTCATGGAGAGCGGACTTGTCGATAACCTCATGGTGGTAGCTCTTGCAGACGTAGTAGAACACGCTCTGCACCAGCAACCCCACAACATTCACCGCCACCAGCATGGCCACCAGCACACCCCCGACCAGCACCCTCACCACCAACCCATACCCCTCCCCGCCCCTCACCACCACCGCTCTGAACACCACCCCGATCACCGCACAAGCGGCGAGGTACGACACCACCAGCACCGCCGCCTCCCTCGTCTTCCCCCGGAGCAGCTCCCTGCTCTTCCTCACGGCCGCCACCCCGCGCAGCGGCTCCAGGACGGTGACGACGCTGGCCATGTGCCAGAGCGCGGTCACGAGGACATGGACGACGAGGAAGACGGCGAGGAAGGCGAGGAGGAGGACGGGGAAGAGGAGGGAGCGGGCTCGGGCGAGGGCGAGGAGGGCGAGGAGGGAGAGGAGGAGGGCGAGGTGGTAGGCGAGGATGAGGGCGGCGATGAGGAGGAAGGTTGAGAAGAGGCGGCGGAAGGCCGGGGAGAGGGCGCGGAGGGAGGCAGAGAAGGAGGCGGGGCGGCCGGCGAAGAGGGAGGCGATGGTGAAGACGGCGGAGGCGGTGGAGAGGAGGGAGAAGGTGAAGAGGAAGAGGAGGTAGAGAAGCTGGTAGAGGAGGAGGAGGGGGAGGTGGTTGGCGGCCGGTGTGGTGGTGGTGATGGAGTGGGTGAGGAGGGAGTGGAGGAGGATGGCCAGGGAGAGTGGGAGGACCAACACCAGGCTCAGCAAGGTGAACGCCCTTGGGCTCTGCTTTGGGATGGATATGGCCTCTTTCAAGATCTGGGTTATGCTCAAGAACTGCAACTCCTCCTGCGCAACCTCCATTAAACAGGGCGGGAGATTAATTGATTGTCCACCTCCAAACCAAAAAAGTCTGGACCTTTTCTCAATATTAATTGATTTTATAACTGGGTGGAAGGAGGAATAGGGCTTAGAAGGAGGGGGGAAGGAAGGAAGCTACCTGGGTTGGGAGAGAGGAAGGTGGAGGGAGGGGGGGGATCTGAATTCTGACCGACTGGCTCTGTGAATCACACCACGCACACACCAGGTAGAATGTTGATGAAGAAAGCAGAGGTGTAAGCCCATTTTGAGGCCCGGCCCATCTTAGTTCATCTGCTGATCACCATTGATGGTTTCATTTGGTAATACCCTTCTGTCTTCCTTATCGGACTTAGAAATTGGATGTATAAATGTGTTCGTAAGTGTTGAACGGACCGAATTATTACAATAACCAGGTAAAACATGTGCCACTAATTTTAATTATATATATATATATATATATATATATATATAAACAAATTCTATTTAAATAATAAAATTGTTTGTATTAATTTAATATCTTAGATATACGTGTGATTGTCTTAAAATATATATCTTTGGCCGAAAAAATATATTATAATTATTTAAATTTTTATTATATTTTTTATTTATTAAAATTTTTGTCATCTTATATATTATATTTTAATATCTTAGATGTGAGTTCCGTGACCGTCTATCATAAAAAATATTTTGATTAATATTTAAAAAAAATTAAAGTTAACAAAATTAGTTTTCCTTTTACTGTAATTCTAATAGCTAATTTTTATACTTTTAATCTCAGGACAATATTTAATTCCCTTTTATTAATAAAAATAGACTGGTTACTATGTATTTATGTAGTTAAGGGATTGGCTTACGATTGATCTAACTTTAAATATACTATCATTTTCCTTTGATTTACCTAAGCTTATTGATGAGGACCCATTGGTCATGATTTGTATGTATCTTCGCCGGTCCACGATGAGCAACTACAACCTATGGACATTAAGCATCTACGCACAATTTTACTAGTATTGTCACTTTTTACCTACTCCTATTCACTGGATCGACTTACCCTACCGTTTTTCTTGATGCTTTGTTAAAAGCCACCTACGAGCGTTCTCTCAACGTCCCCGACGCCCCTGCGTCAACAACCACATTTAGGATTCTGTATTTGCTTATAGATCCTTGCGGCTGATTTTCTCGATCTTCTGGCTGCTGGGCCTGTGCCGAAGGTTGATGCCAAGCCATGTAAGCCATCGGGTGAGGTTTTTGAGCAGCATAGATTGCTGCCGCCGCCTGATCAACTGGCTTCCCCATTATCATTCCAGGGGACTGTGTTGGGACGTAGTAATATGGAAAAGATTCGGCTGGAGCACCGACAGCTGGGATAGCAGCTCCAGCAATCCGTAGGCCCTCCTCTTTCATTTCATCTCTTGGAACAATGTCCACCAAAAAGTCAAAACTGTCAGTCCTAGTTATGGCAGCGGCTATATCATTTTTTTGGAGAGTCCTCCTCTTGTTCTCCTCCGTGTGGATCCAAGAACAAAGAGTTAGTTCCAGAATGAACATCTCACAAGCTTTGGCAAATATCACCGGAGCCTCAGCTGATATCATTCGGACATCTTCATCAGCTTTCATAATCTTCTTAATCCGTGCAAGTGGAAGGCTGTGGTTTTTGAAGTCGGTAGTTTGTTCGACTTCTTGGAGTTGAGCAGACCAAAAGAGCTGGAGTTGTTGCGGCTGTTGTTGATTTTGCAAATGCTGGACAGGTTGGTATGCAAGCTGGTGCTGGCCACCCATAGTCGGCGTACCTGGGAAGTACGAGGCTGGTTGGCCAGGAGGATTGGCCCCAACAAAAGCCCCCATGCCTGGCGCTACGACTGAAGCAGCTGCATTGGCGGGAGCTGCATATGCAATCTGAGCAGGTACTAAAGATCCACGACTCGGCAGGGTAGAGTTGGCCGATTTAAATTGGATCGGCCGCGTGCCGATCCAATTTTGGGGCTGAATCGGTCGGCCGCCCCGAATCGGCCTCAGAATCGGCCGATTCAGCCCGATTTCGACCGATTTAAATTGGAATCGGAATCGGGCTCAATTGGTAAAAATCGGGTTTTTTTTGAAAAATTACTAAAATACCCTAGGTATAATATTTAGTAAATTAATTTAGCAAGGGTAAAATGGTAATTTTATTTTTAAAAACCTAAAAATCGAGCAATTGCCCGAGCGATCCCTCCCGACTCCGAGCGATCTGCCGTCCGCCGTCGCGATTCCGCCGCCACCGCGCTTCCTCGACCTCACATTCGACGCGTCTCGACCTCGCCTCCGATGTGCAACCGGCCGACAGAGCTGTGGACCGTTTCCGCCGACAGCCCAGCTATCCGTTCACTGTTTGTGAAAATTTTTTTTCTTAATTTCAGACGTCAATTAATGTTAATTTGGGGTTAATTAATATTTAATTAGACTGATTAATGTTTAATTTGATGAATTTTTTTTTAAATTCCAGACGTTAATTGATGCTAATTTAGGGTTAATTGATGTTAATGCTAATTGATGTTTAATATCATACTGATTAATGTTTAATTAGATTGATTAATGTTTAATTAGATGATTTTTTTTTTAAATTTCAGATGTCAATTGATGTTAATTTAAAGTTAATTGATATTTAATACTAATTGATATTTAATATCATGCTAATTAATATTTAATTGGACTAATTAATATTTAATTGGATGAAAAGATTATTTTTTTTAAAATTTCAGATATTAATTAGACCGATTTGAACCGATTCTGATTCTAATTCCGATTCTAATTCCGATTTCAATTTCGATTCAGACCGATTCCTAACCGATTAAAAAAACTAATTTTTTGTCGATTCAGACCGATTCCGATACGGATTCGGATTCTTTAAAAAATTAATTTCGATTCCGATTTTAATTCAGGTAACCATGGCAGGTACAACTCTAACTACCGTCTGCTGCTGTTGGCTAGATTGTTCCATACCATACGAGTAAGGATAAGCACCACCCGTTTCTTGTTCACTGTTATCTTGTCCTTTTGGACTTGCTCATGTCATAATAACTGTGAGTAGAAGAAGAATGTTCGGTAGTGGACTGCAATTTTTCTTGAGTTTAAAGAAACCCTCATTTCCAGCTCATAACATTTTTCTTTTCTGAGACACTTAAAAAAGCCAGAATGCATATCAGGGAAACTAATGCACAGTCCATTATCTGTCATAAATAGACAAGCACAAAGACAATAATATCATCCTAGACAACCGTCCTGAAGTTCCACATGTTCACCATTCATCTCCTTGAAAAACAATAAAATATGGCATGACAAGTTCTACATCACACAAGCAAGCATTGAACATTCAAATACACTGCATAATAATATTGGAAAACCTGCACGACACTTAAAGATAGCAACAAGGAAACTAAACAGTCCTCCAGATGCATAGCACAGAGGCTAGAAGCAAAGTCTAAAATCAGACATGCAGAAACCTTTAAAGAAGGTAATCAAAGCCAAAAATACAAAGCAAAACTGCACATATACACGTATCGGTACAACTCGCTTCAGAAACAGAGTTGACAAAGTGCAATACTCATTACAAAGACTAGAGATAAAGCAGCCCCTTTACTAGTACCAAAACTAATTCCTCTCCCATATTTAACTATACCAATCCCAAATTATCAAAATCATATTATTCGTCATTACACACACGCAGGAGCACATCTACACAACCAATTAAAAACAAATCCAGACATATCAAGTGAATCAAAGAAAGCACAATGACATCAACAGCACATATAACAAAAAAAAAAAAAAAAACCAACATGAAGATGCACAAACCAAAATCAACACCTATTTCGATCAATTCAAAGATTACACATGCCCATATATATATATATATGCCACTAATAAACCCAATCAAGTCACAAAGAACGACCTAAAAACCATACACACCTAGTATCCCAGCACACCAAACAAAGTCCTATACCAAGAATTAATCATCAAACAAGAACTCCTAAACACAAACCCCAAGACCCTGCAAAACAGCAATACCATGCTGAGAGCGAGAAAAATAAAAATAAAAATATAAAAGATCAAAACTTTATCAACATCCCAGCTCATACAGCATTGGAGCAGCAAGAAAAGAAGGGGAAGAGGAAGCAGAGAGCACACGAGAGAGGTAAACCCGTAGGGGAAAGTGAGAACGACAAGAACCCTAAACCCTAGAAAATGGGGAGAGTTGCCAAAGACGGCAGACGACGGACACCGGATTCCCCGGTTTCGGTCACGGTCTCTTTTTGTCCGTCCGTTGTCCATGTACGTTGAGTTGAAAGTCACCAATTTGTGAAGAGGCTGCTCAAACCATTACTCAATTAAGATCGGATTTACAAAAAAAAATTAGTTATATGATTAATTTAAATAAATAGTTAATAAGGCTGGTCATTTGTTTTACTGTTTTACCCGTGGTTAAGAATTTAAATCATATAAAATTATTTTAAAAATTTCACAAAATAAAAAATTGTGAAATAATTGATAAAATTAATTGAGCCCATTTTAATGAAATCAAAACAGCATCAGTAAAAAAGTTACTTTGGAAGTAACATTTTTAACTTTGTTTTTAACATCAAATTAATTGAGTGTTTTTTTTTTAAAAAAAGAACTAAACAAGAAGAAGAGGAAATATGGAATTTTATTTTATTATATTCATTAAAAAAGGGTTGTTGTCAGAAGTTTTCAAAGTCCTGCGTTGAAATTGCCGACGTTTATATGCATCATCATGTTATAATATGTAGTCTGAAACCTTAAAGATTGGAGTCCCATGCAAAGAAAGTCGAGGTACTGCCAGTACTCAATTTAAAGATGACCTGCAGGGCTTGCCCATCATTGTCTTCCTATCTGTACTTGCCCTCTTCTGAGCTTCTGTAACACCTCTTCTCTGTTCTTTATTTTTATAGAATTACATATGAATATTATTTAACACAAACTTTAAATAACCCAAATCTTAATTGATTAATGCTAGTTTATTATTATAAGAAACATATGGTTTTATGATCAATATAAACTCTTTATCGATTTACACATGAAAACAATAAACAATAATCCAGTAATATAGCCAGCATGTACTTAGTATTCTAGTCACATATATGTTGAAGTTTTCATCCTTCCAAGTTCCAACCTATCCTTATATCCATGGGGCCATGCTCAAGGATCATATGAAATGAACAGTACTACAGAGAGTGAACTAGAGAGAGAAAAAGGTGGGTGTTTGTTGGAGTGTTTATGCTTTTGGTAAGAAGATAAAGAAGAGAGTTATGACTGCAATGAACCAGCGAACGGAAGAAGAAAGTTGCAGTACTGTGATACAGTTCATCTTCAATGGCAGTGACAAATTTTGCAAGCAAAGTGTGTGAGATTTGGTGGAGTGGGATTTCACCATCAGCCAATGGAGAGGAAAACTCCCAGGAAAATATATTGACTGACGTACAAAATAAAATCGTAGGTTTCCTGATCTTGTGAGAGAATTGATATTAGTTCCACAGTTCAATATGTTCTATTCCAAACTTTTTATTCAAACCGATGAAAATATTGATCATATACATGAGGTCATAAAGTCAGAATCTCAGATGTTCTCAGATGTGCGATAAGTTCCACCAAAACGAGGAATGGTTGTTCATGAAATATGTATAGTTATCACGAGGAAATGTAACTCTCTGTCCTTTCCAAAATGGTACAAAGGGATTGGACCAACCCCACCTTGCTTAACCATTTCAGGTCATCATTCCATGTTTTTCCATTACCGCTCAGAGCCGAAGGAAGACCAAGAAACCCCATTCCATGGAAAATCTGGAGCGGAGGTTATCTGTCACTATACTACAGCACTAATTTTAGACATTGCATTACATTTTACAATTTACGTACATTTGTCCATTACCCTTCAATTAGTTTTTGCAATAATAATGTGTTATAACATATATTTATATTAGTAATAATCAATTGTTTATAACAATGTAATTAGATGATCACATTTTAATTATGATTTTCTGATCATGATTAAATTAGGCAAGCACATACTTTGATTTAGGACATTGCATTACATTTCACAATTTACGTACATTTGTCCATTACCCTTCAATTAGTTTTTGCAATAATAATGTGTTATAACATAAATGTATATTAGTAATAATTAATTGTTCATATCAATGTAATTAGATGATCACATTTTAATTATGATTTTCTGATCATAATTAAATTAAGCAAGCACATACTTTGATCCTTCATGATTAAACAGTTTCGATTTCAATTTCTATTTCTAACAGGTTTATAAGTTAAAAGAAAAAGAAAAAGTATAAGTAATCTCATAACAATTTCAAAGGCTACATAAATGAGTACAACATATATATATATATATATATATAT
>JAVDBV010083230.1:0-18099 GCA_032619315.1 Piper longum | reverse complement strand
GCTTGACTCCTTGCGTGTATGGTTTAATCGTATTTTAGACGTATGATGACATCGAAAGCGTTTTATCGGATCCTTCTGATGTCAGGCCATTTAGCCGTGATTTTACACATGTTTAATAAAACTACAAGGATGAGATCCCTTGTTGGTTTTCGAACTTAAGCTCCAAAAATGTATGATATCAGCCTCTACCCTAAGCCTATTATATAAGTACGCGCTGTTTTACGGATTTCACGAATAAGAGAATGAGTGGTACGGAGATATGTATGGACCGTGCTAGTACTCCTTCAAACCATGAGGTAGTGCGGGTGTATGATGGTACTGCGTAATGCAGCGCATTTCCGGAATATGTGACACTATCTTGATTGTTCCTTTTGCCATTTGAGTACAGTGGCGGGTGATATGGAAGGTGTGAGGGCGTAAGCGTTGTATGTATGTATGATTATGATTATGAGCCGTGCATGCGAGCCGACATTTTTTTAAGTATGTTTGCTTACTGCCCGGTGTGAGGCATTCTTGAAGTTTCATATGTTTTCGTGGGTAATGGAATACCCATTTGCCAGATTACATTAGTTATTTTTCGGACCAGTAACATTCGTTACTGACGGTTTTCTTATAATATATGTAGGTCACGCAAATCCTGTATCAACTTCGGCGGAAGGACAGATAAATGCTACACACACTTGAGATCAACATAAGATTTTCTTACTTGCATTTATTTATATTTGATGTATTTTGATGTTTATTTAACAATGTCTTCCATTCTCATGACACCAAGAAGGTTATTTCGATCTATTTTATGGATCGAGTCTCACAGACTAATAATATTAAACATGTCTCGACTCGATCGTAACAATTCTGATCCGGTTCTTAAGCGAACCGAAATCGGGGTGTTACACACCTTTCATGCTTTCATAGTCTTGATCGCCGACCAATATGACCACCTATATGATTTTTATTAAACCTAAAATTTGACATGTTTCTTTTAAACAGTTATGGAATCAACATATAACTTTTTTATATTTTATTAATATATTTTAGGTTCACAACAAGAAGCCCAATCTCATAACATGGTAGCACAGTCACCAGAACAACATATACAACACTTATTTAGAGGTTTTGATCATACCCTTTTGGTGGTTAGATTAGGTGCAGTATTTTTCATAGAATATCTAAATCTACAGAAAAAATCAAGCATAAGGATGACTCCAAAAGCTTATCACATCATTGAGTAAAAATTAGGGAAGTGGTGGCATGGTTACAAGAACTGTGAAAGCTGCTGACTTTTCCACGTTTGGATCCTTTCATGCATTTAGACACCAAACCGGTAAAATTATATAGCATAAAACATGTATAACTACGTTTTATGATTTCAAGAAGACCTTAGTCATGAAACATGGAGATCTACACAACAAGATATCAATTTTATGGTGAAACAGTGCATTGCATTGATAGCAGTGTACTAGAAAATACATAACTATTTATTTACATGCTCAAATGAGATGAGCTAAATTATTAAAGGCTCTTAACACGAAGCTCTACATGGTAAAAATATCATAAAAATACTAAAGCACATAGATCTACACCTAAAAACACACAATACAACAAAAAAAAAGGAAAGGAGGAACTTTTACCTCAAATGTGGTTAGGGGAGGTCTCTTAAAGCATCAAACCCTAAGACCTACCACACTAGAAGGCTACTAAGGATTGGAAGGGTGTTTGGAGCTCCAAGGAAGAAGATGGAAACCAAAGGGAGTGAAGGATGGTCATTGGAAGTGAGGAGGAGGGAAGGAAAATGGTGAAAAGGTAAGGAGGGGTGTGGTTTTCATAAAAAAAACATCCAATCACAAAAGACATGGCTTAGTGATGTCATAGGTAAGGTGTCACAATTAATTAAGTATGAATGTCATACCTAATGAAGTGTGGGAGTCATACCTAATTAGGTGTGGGTGACTCAAAATTAAAAAATTTGGGGTTTTTATCCTAAAATAGCTTGGACGCCCATTAGAACCGTGCTACGGGTCCTATTGAGGCTAGGATGATCTGATAAGGGTTCCAAACACACGAGAAGTAATTTAAACTTACAAGAAACACGGTCCTAAACCTATCTAGACTTGACTCAAAAAGTTGAAAATAAAAACGGGAAAGGCAGAGTGTCCAGCCGGGCAATGCCGAGCACCAGAGGAGACTAAGGTCAGGGCTTGTATACTTATACCACACATACACACATAGCAAAAGGGGCCAAGCAAGTACCTTGATCCGGGTTGCAACCAAACCAAAGTTAAAAATGTCGGGTGAAAACCCAATTTTACAATTAGGCCAACTAGTTGATCGGTTTAGATCAATTTTTTTTCTATGTTTGTTCAAATTAAGCAAGATTTGTAACATTGGAGAAAAAGAATGCTTGAAAAATTGGAACTCGTTGAGGGCAATTGTTAGCATTTTTTTTTAAAAAATTATCATCTAGTGTCAATGCTCCTATGTACGTTCAAATTAAATATTAACTATTAATTTACAATGAGATGATGAAAGTAAATGTTCACGTTAAAAAATAATAGTCATGTAATCTCAATGAGTAGCTAGATCTAGATCTTTTAATCGATATACTAATGTCTACCTTAGCTCATAGTATAACCAACATCTTCTTTAAATTCTTGTCGATTTAATTGGGAAGGGTTATCAAATTCAACATGTATTCAATATAATTTAAAAACTCAAGACTCGAACTCGATTCGATAAGCTATGGAATGAGTCGACTTGGAGTCAATATCATGCTAACTCAGAGTTATTTACAATAATTTTAAATCTAATAAAAAAATATACTAAATTATGAAATATTACTTTATTTCACAATTAAAATTGATAAATATATAATTGATATTATTTTAAACAGTTGATTTAACTAAATTAAAAGAAAATAATATATTTTTAAAATATTTTATGCTTGCGTTAGGAGAGGCTCAAAGAGACTATGAAAATCAATCATACAATCTATTACGAGAGAGTCATTACGGAATTTAACTCGCGAAGTCAGAGTATGATGTCGTAGTTTTTAAAGTCAAAAAATAATTTTAAAAATATAATATTTAAAAAGATTAAATTTGAATCCCGCATTTCAAATCAGTATGTCCCCATCTTATCATATATGTTCTAAATAAGTGAGTTGAATAAGAGTCTTTGCCAATCAATCGAGGCAAAGTACACATCTTGTTTGCTTTTTGCCACAAGGGGAGAGATAAACGCTGCCAGCTACGAGTTCAAGCCATTGACCCTTATTATAACTAATATGGAGTTCATGGGTTTCTAAACTATTCATTAAACGTTCCTGCATGCATCTTGGCTTTATCTTTTTTTAGTGCCCACAAGAAATGACATTGACCCTTATTATAACTACCATGGAGTTCATGGGTTTCTAAACTATTCATTAAACGTTCCTGCATGCATCTTGGCTTTATCTTTTTTTAGTGCCCACAAGAAATGACATTGACCCTTATTATAACTACCATGGAGTTCATGGGTTTCTAAACTATTCATTAAACGTTCCTGCATGCATCTTGGCTTTATCTTTTTTTAGTGCCCACAAGAAATGACATTGACCCTTATTATAACTACCATGGAGTTCATGGGTTTCTAAACTATTCATTAAACGTTCCTGCATGCATCTTGGCTTTATCTTTTTTTAGTGCCCACAAGAAATGACATTGACCCTTATTATAACTACCATGGAGTTCATGGGTTTCTAAACTATTCATTAAACGTTCCTGCATGCATCTTGGCTTTATCTTTTTTTAGTGCCCACAAGAAATGACATTGACCCTTATTATAACTACCATGGAGTTCATGGGTTTCTAAACTATTCATTAAACGTTCCTGCATGCATCTTGGCTTTATCTTTTTTTAGTGCCCACAAGAAATGACATTGACCCTTATTATAACTACCATGGAGTTCATGGGTTTCTAAACTATTCATTAAACGTTCCTGCATGCATCTTGGCTTTATCTTTTTTTAGTGCCCACAAGAAATGACATTGACCCTTATTATAACTACCATGGAGTTCATGGGTTTCTAAACTATTCATTAAACGTTCCTGCATGCATCTTGGCTTTATCTTTTTTTAGTGCCCACAAGAAATGACATTGACCCTTATTATAACTACCATGGAGTTCATGGGTTTCTAAACTATTCATTAAACGTTCCTGCATGCATCTTGGCTTTATCTTTTTTTAGTGCCCACAAGAAATGACATTGACCCTTATTATAACTACCATGGAGTTCATGGGTTTCTAAACTATTCATTAAACGTTCCTGCATGCATCTTGGCTTTATCTTTTTTTAGTGCCCACAAGAAATGACATTGACCCTTATTATAACTACCATGGAGTTCATGGGTTTCTAAACTATTCATTAAACGTTCCTGCATGCATCTTGGCTTTATCTTTTTTTAGTGCCCACAAGAAATGACATTGACCCTTATTATAACTACCATGGAGTTCATGGGTTTCTAAACTATTCATTAAACGTTCCTGCATGCATCTTGGCTTTATCTTTTTTTAGTGCCCACAAGAAATGACATTGACCCTTATTATAACTACCATGGAGTTCATGGGTTTCTAAACTATTCATTAAACGTTCCTGCATGCATCTTGGCTTTATCTTTTTTTAGTGCCCACAAGAAATGACATTGACCCTTATTATAACTACCATGGAGTTCATGGGTTTCTAAACTATTCATTAAACGTTCCTGCATGCATCTTGGCTTTATCTTTTTTTAGTGCCCACAAGAAATGACATTGACCCTTATTATAACTACCATGGAGTTCATGGGTTTCTAAACTATTCATTAAACGTTCCTGCATGCATCTTGGCTTTATCTTTTTTTAGTGCCCACAAGAAATGAGTGCATGAGGAGAGCTATACAGATGACATACACAAGAACTTTTTAAAAAATAAATAAATAAATAAAAAGAAAATAATAGAATATATAGAATATTTATCTGGTCATGGAATGGGTTTGTGGGCCGAATTGGAGGTAACCAAGAGGCGTGTACATGTATATTTACATTGCCATGGAGGCCTATATGAAGAACTGAAGCTTCAATTATATTGTACATGTACTTCATAAATATAAACATAAACAAAAATGTGCAAAAAAAGCTTCAATTGCTGGGCAATGATTTTTTTTTTAAAGATCGAGTGCCCACTTTGAAGGCTTGATTTTGGTTTGATGTAAGATTTTGTAAAATTTGACTCAAAAGTTCAGCTCAAATTAAAGAAAATCACGTGCTTATGACAGCTCAACTTGAAGCTTAATGTATTTTTATATCAAGAAACATTAATATTAGCAATAGTTGATATTCTTGTATCAGTCGTAACTAACGAGAGATTTTGGATTTTAAAGATGGTCAGATAATAACGGTAATTTAACTAAATACAAAAAAATATGTACAGCTGTGTGATGTAAATAGATGGCACAACTCATATGTTGCTGACATTGCTACCTTGGGTATTGCTGATAGTAAACAATAATTTAATGGCCCATCAATAATTATTTAATTTAAAATTATTATTATTATTTTATAATTATATTACTCAAATTAAAGTTTGTTACTTAATAATATATAGGTAATTAAAGATTTCACATAATTTAAGATTTAGATTTATTTATTTATTTATTGTTAATTTTTAAAAAGATTTGTAATTCTTTTTCGATTAAAAATCTTAAAAAATAATAATTTTATTTAATTATTAAAATTTTAATTAAATTAAATTATTTACTAATTAACATCTACTCAATAAATATCACTGTTTATTTTTAGCATAAAATTAAAGTTTAACATTTGAATATAAAATAGTTTTTATAAAAATAAATAGATAGTTTATAATTAGTATATCGATTAGTAGTACTTTTTGGGATAATATATATGATTAGTATATCGATTTGTATGTTAATAACATATAGTTTATAATTAGTATATCGATTTGTATGTTAATAATATATATGATAAATTAATTGTCAAAAAAAAACCAGTGCACTCATCAAGTGCAAAATTTGAATCGGCAACAACCAGAGTAAGGCATAATCATCTCTTAACCATCGCAAATTGGGATAATTATGGACAAACCCTAAATGGAGGCACTTAAAAATAGCTCTCGGAGAACTCCTAAATTCCATTTAACCATGGCCACGAAGAAGCAAACCCACGTGGCACCCATTTAAGACGGAGCCACATGGTCACGTGCCGCAGCCACAACCAAAGAAGACAATTTCTCCATCACATAATAATTATTCAAGAAGTTTAAGAGTTTATTTAGAGTGTTGGATAATATTCACCGGTGATGATATTTTTATATTAAAAATGGTTTTTTTTTGTGATTATGTTTTTATAACTCAAAAACATTCTAAAAATGATTCCCAAGTTTTCAAGTTATCACTCTATCATTTTTCTTATTATGTGCATATAAATATATGATACAGAGATTTCACTCACATATTTTTAATTTTAATTTCTAAATAGCTCCCATAAAATTATTAATACGAAATATCATTAGCCATAATAAAAATGAAAGACGAAACACGATAAAGTCTTTAGAGTTGTCTGCTCCAACAATGCGATCAGCGGTGGTCACGCTAATTTTTTATATCATACTTTAAACTAATTATCATAACAAAAAAATTAATTATTGTAACAAGCAATGCATGGTAACAACTCGACTCCAATCGGCTCGACCCGACTCGACCCGACTCGACCCGATTCGACTCACGAAAATTATATTATGTGTTGGTCCCAACCAAGTAAATCTCGATTCGGTTCAGACAACTTTGTGGGACCCACAATTGAAAGGGAGCTGTTGGATTTTGCCGGCGTCGAGGCGGCGAGTTCGTCCACCCACCATGGCCGCCTGCTTCCCATCCAACCACTGATCACCCAACAAGATCCTTCCTTTCTTGCTCTCCCACCCGCAATTGTGCCAAATATTGATACTTTGGGAGTCGACGAGGCTTGGTGTTTCCCTTTTCTACGCGTTTGTGGAGTTCTGGGGAGCTGGGTATGGAGCAGGACGTTGCTGCTGGCACGGAGTTTGGTGGTAGGGAGAAGAAACCTCTTACTGCCGAAGAGAAGAGGTGCCATATTATTATCTTCCAAAATATCCACTTTCAATCACTGTCTCATATATTTTTTCTATTGAGCTGATATGTCAGCTTAGTGTTTTATTGTCTTTTCGTTTTTTGGAAAAAATCGGCCTCTTTTTATCCATTATATCAGCTAAGGATCCGTTTGCTTTCTAAAAAATTGAATGCTCAACTGTGCCAAAAGTGTATTTATTAAATTTACTTTAAATTTAGTAGTGATTTAGTGTATCATGATTTCCTGTTTCTGTGTTTTTGAAGAAAAAAAATTACCGAAAGTGTTTTTTTATCAAAAACAAAATTTACTTTTCCTGTGTTGTTGAGAAAAAAACAGTAGGATTTGTTTTTTTTCTATGGGTACTGCTTGGAAGAAATCTTGATTATTTTGTCCGCAAAATGCTACTTTTTATATAAAATATATTTAATATATTTTGCTTTTGGTAGGGTTGACCACTAAAATTTTTCCTATATTTTACAATTCTTTTATGCCAACAAAACGCTAAGTGTTTTTTTTCCATATATTAGAGTGGATGGTGTGCTTGCATTGTGAATACTAATTATATGTATATGGACTGTATTTTGTAATAATCGTGTTTGGTAATTAGGAAGAGGAAGATCACTCCAGAGAGTTTGATGAAAGCAATTATACGGCCTGGAGAAGGCACTGCAAAACCTGCCGACGGACATCAGGTTTGCAGAAGTGGCATGTATTAGTGATTGGCTGCTCATTGCCTTTTATTGAGATCCATAGACCTGTAATGAACTTCATTTCCATTGCAGGTTATGGTTCATTGTACAGTGCGGACTTTGGATGGGGTGGTTGTTGAATCCACAAGATTGGAGTATGGAGGTAGTCTATATTTTGCTGTGCATACGTATTTAGACGAATGTGTTTATGTAATACTTGATTGCATCAGTCCTGTCAAATGCATATTTTGCACCAACTTGAGTAGTTTATGTCCTGTGTGATAGGTGAGGGTATACCAAAGAAATATGTACTGGGTAAAAGCAAAATGTTGCTTGGTTTGTTGGAAGGAATTCCCACCATGTTGAAGGGCGAAGTTGCAATGGTATGAGTTGTTTTTCCTGCACCTTTTAAGAGAATTAGCTTTTTAATAGCATTTTGGAAAATTTCAAATTGTGTAAGCTGCAATTTTCCATTTTGGCTTCATGTTTATGTTGGCCACCTATTTGAGTGGGATTTATTTATCTGTTGAAAATGTAGAAATATTGGTATTGCATTCAAAACTATTTTTAAATGGCTTCTTTTTTGTCTTCCTGTAAAATTTTCAGTTGAAGATGAAGCCTGAACTGCACTATGGTGAGGACAATTGTCCGGTAAAAGCTCCAGATGCTTTTCCAATAGATGATGATCTTCACTTTGAGATTGAAATGATAGATTTTTTCAAAGTAAAGGTTGGTAGTCCTTATATTAATTCTTTCAGTATTTTTTTTTTGTTTGTTTTCCAGATTCTCATCCGAGACTTTGAAACTTTTATTTCTGCGTGTAGCCTGAACATGGAGAACATAATTTGGTTCTCACTTTACGTGTCATGCGTATATGAATGACATATCACAATTTTCATTGTATTCCTTATGTATGATACTACGTTTTCTTATTCAATTTATGCATGTGATCATTACAGCTTCCTTTCATTGTACTAAAATGACTTGACCATTCTTTTCATTAGTGAGCTCGGCCCTCCTTTATAACAGCTTTGACAGGATAATATTTTGTTCTGCTAATGACCAAAAATTTTCCTTTCTTTTCTTTCCCCAGGTCATTAGTGAGGATTTGGGAGTGTTGAAGAAGGTATATTTAACGACATTAAAAAAAAAAATCGGTTTGTCATAAGTCACAATTTGAAAGGTTGAATATTCCTGGCAATGAGTATCTGTAGAGAATACTGTTGTAATTTGAAAAGATGTATTTGAACAAGAAACTTCCATTTTCTAAAAATAGAAATTTGTGGCATGTTCATGGATTTTTTGAAGAAATACTTTGGCGGTGTAAAAATTAGATTCTTATAGGTCGCTGATTGCAATAATGTATTTGTGGTGCTCCTCCAGGGATTTGTACTGGCTGTTATTCTGACTTAGATTCTGTTACAGAAGAGAGAGGGATCAAACGGTTATAAGTGGAGGATTTATAAGGTTCACAACTTGTTCAGTTCAAGATGCAAAGGCTCGTATGGCTAAATGAACAGCCATTCAATGATGAAGTAGAAGGCTTATGACTGTCTGCAATTCTTTTCAATGAATTTGGAGTTGTGATTACCACACTTAATATGAATGAATTGCCTTCTCTGTTGTAACATTTCTATATGTAGTTTGCAATGTATAAATAACATTCGGTTTGAAAATTTTTAACCAATTATTGTAAATTCTGGACTCGTAAATTTGTCAAGTGTTCAAAAAGATGCATTTGAATTATTCTTTAGGTCTGATGTAGTTTCAGTTATACTTTGTGCTTTAGGTAATACGTGAAGGGGAAGGATGGGAATCACCAAGAGAACCGTATGAAGTAAAATTGTGGTAAATATTCTCTGTATATGTTTTTCCTTGTGCCAACATTTAGAAAGCATAATACCAATATGTTCTGCTGGTTATTTTTTTTTAAAAAAACTTAAGGATTGCTGCAAAGAAAAATGATGGAACTGTCATTTTTTCACATACAGAAGGAGAACCATTTTTCTTCACGTTGGGGAAAAATGAGGTCACTAAATTCTTATACTCATCCTGCCATTTCTTTAGCGAGCTTTTTTTGTCAGTGTTCTCTTACTTGTGTTGTTGACAACATGTTTTGTTTTAGGTACCTAAAGGACTTGAGTTGGGATTAGGGACCATGACCCGTGGAGGAAAAGCAGTGATATATGTCAGTAGTACTTACTTGAGTAACTCCTCTCTCATTCCAATAGTGGATGGTGTCAACGAAATTGAGTTTGAAGTGGAAATGATTCACTTCATTCAGGTATTATTCAAAATGCAGCATATTATTGATAAGCCATTCTTTGTATCTAGAGAACCTATTCGAATGGGCAGGGAAGAACTCACTTGAGACTTTCTCTGAGCAATAGTTTTTGTGGTACTTACATTAAAATATTGGTTTAATAGGTGCGTGATGTACTTGGAGATGGTCGTCTCATAAAGCGGCGGATTGTAGATGGAGAAGGTTTTCATTCATGCTATTGTCTTCATTATAAATGATAAATTCTGCTACTGATTCTTTCTTCCGATCATGATCCCCTCCTTTCTTATATTAAACAGTCAAATGTAGCATCTGCTTACATTTATTTTCTGTCAGGTGAGTTTCCAATGGACTGTCCCCTTCATGATAGTCTACTCCGAGTGCATTACAAGGGTTTTCTTCTCAACAAAGACAAAACTGTATTCTATGATACAAGAATTGATAATGATGGTGAACCATTGGAGTTCAGTTCTGGAGAAGGGCTTGTAAGTTTCATGTCATTCAACTATTAGTTTCTTTTTCCAAGGTTTTTTTAGAAAGTGTAATGATACTATAATTTTAGCTGTTGCATTCATTTGATAGTTTCTTGTTCTGACATGAAGTTGTTTCTTTCGTATGTAAGGTCCCTGAAGGATTTGAAATGTGTGTTCGGCTTATGCTTCCTAGAGAAAAAGCTCTTGTCACATGCCCTCCAGATTATGCTTATGACAAATTTCCAAGGTTGGATGTTGACTACAGTCATTTATGATGTCTATAGTAGTTTTCTTATTTTGTAGCTGATAAGAAATGGTAAGATGTGTTTGTTCTGTCATGAGTAGACCACCCAATGTTCCCGAAGGAGCTCATGTGCAGTGGGAAATTGAGTTGCTTGGATTTGAAATGGCTAAGGTAATTTCTCAACTGGCCTTTGTGTTTGAAGTTGTTATATTTTGAATGCCTAAAAATTTTGGGCTTTGATAATCGACCATTACCATCATCATCAAACAACACCTTATTTCAAATATGCTGGGGTTGTATTGTACATGACCAATTGATTGGTTCCTCAATTCAATCAATGATCCATGCAGAAATAAAGTGACCAGTCAAACAAAGTTAGTAACTAGTCGAAAGAAACTTTGTTTAAATGGCATTCTGTAATTTGATTGGCTATTCGGTAATATAGCACTTCCCCATGTCTTTCTTTTTAAAATTTTTTCAATTATTCATATGAATCAGTTCTTTTCCTAAGGTGAGAGGTATTGATTTCATCTGTTTCCAGACCTTTTTAAATGTTGCAATGTTGGTCTTATTTGCAGGACTGGACTGGTTTGAACTTTCAGAGTATAATGGATGAAGCTGACAAGATAAAGAACACAGTATGTGATAATCTTCTTCTTCCACATTATTATCCTGAAAAGGGGTAAAAAATAAGAATCCTAATTTTGGATCCATGTGATATTAGGACTTAGAATCCATTGAGAACTGGAAATTTTTTATGGCCAATTGACTTTCTTGACATCAAATCTCTTCTTTTATCTGGGGAGCATGGGTGGTGTTTCATGTATGCTATAATGAGTAGGAAAACTGTTGTCTTATTCTTTCCAGGGGAACCGGCTATTCAAAGAAGGGAAGTTTGAACTTGCCAAGGCAAAGTATGAGAAGGCATGCATTTTACATTTTTCAGAATCATAAATACAAAATATCAACTATCTTTCTGGTAATTTTGGCCTATATGCTAAAATGACTACTTCTATATTGCAGGTTCTTCGGGAGTATAATCATGTTAATCCTCAAGATGATGAAGAAGGGAAAATTTTTCTAAATTCTCGGGTATGTACAAACCATAGGTGAATTTCTCTGATTCTTACATTTCATATGTGCTTGGTTGGAATATAACCAATTTATTCTAACACAACTAAGTGGCTAGTGCAATGGTGAAATAGTCAAATAGGTATTGTTCTTTGTTTTATTTAAGAAAATAACTAATGCTTTACACATTTTCCCTATTAGGAATAAAATTCAATTCTGTTGCATGCAGAACTCACTACACTTGAATGTGGCGGCATGCTTTAATAAGTTGGGGGAGCATCGAAAATCTATAGAAACATGCAATAAGGTAAAAGAGTCAATTGAGGTTGCCCTTAAAGTTAGAAATACTCCAGTGAGCTGGTTATGTGATTTTCATAGCCCATACTTCCTAAATCAACAGGTATTAGATGCAAGCCCTGCTCATGTGAAAGCTCTTTATCGGCGTGGAATGGCATATATGTCAGCCGGGGATTTTGAGGAAGCAAGAAATGATTTTAAAAAGGTAATTTCACTTAAGGTTAATAAATGTCCTTTACTTGCATTAATGTGCATGCCCTATGGTTCGAGTAAAATGACATTTCTTTGGCTTGATAGATGATTACTCTGGACAAGACCTCGGAACCTGATGCAACTGCTGCTCTCAACAAACTTCGGCAAATGGAGCTGGTAAAAGTTCTCATACTAATCTGTTGAAAATTTGTTGTCATTTAATTTCATTATCCGGATGGGATCACATAGGATACAGCATCTTGGTGAATGTCAAGATTGTTGGTAAATTATCTGCCAGATACCTAGGAGATAATTTAATGATAACGTAGTGCAGATGAGGATATCATTTGGATGCATATTCAATTTGAATAGTTTTCACGGCTTGCATATATTATTGCTTAGTAAAAACTGTTTACAAAGTTTTGTGGTACGACTGATCCATGATCTGTGGAGCAGGATGTTGAGAAAAGGGCACGAAGGCAGTTCAAGGGTTTATTTGACAAGAAGCCAGGTGAAATTGCAGAAGTTAGCATTGACGATAAAGAAGGCGATGGGGCAAAGAGTGATGAACCCAATGGAGAAGAAGCCTCAGAGAGAGATGCTGAACCTGTCCCTGCTGTTGGCCGGATCTCACACTTTTGGTCCAGTGGTCGAAGGTTCCTCTCAACTTGTGGCCTACAAAGATGTTCAATACTGTGAAGATAATGTTCCAAACTTACTTGCAACGTTTTCAATTGTTAAACCACCAAACAATGAGGCTCAACAACGACATTCGTATCTTGGGTGCTCTGCTGCAAGATGCAAACATGTAGATGCAACAATGAATTTACTATGTGGAGTAAATTATTGATCAGCCAATAATTTCTTCCGCTCATTTGTAGATTTAGCAGCATTGGTATTCTCGAATAAAGCCCAGTGTTCTTGTCATCTGTAAGAGGTTGCAGGAGTCGTCGATTGAGCATTCTCGACACTACACATTTGTGCGGTATTGTAATGCTTGATTCTTTGAACTTGGGAGTTTTACATATCTTTAGTCCACCCTGATTTGAATGGCGGCATCTTGGTCAAATGCAAAGCACCATGAATTGGCAACTCCCTTGTTCTGGGCTTTGAAATGTATCCTGTAGCTTCAAGAGGAATTAGCTATGATGGCACCAAATGAACAGAAAAACAATGAGGTATCTGATAGTAGATTTTTATACTTCTTCTCTTCAACTGTCTTAGTCTTCATTATTAGTTAATGGTTTTCAAATGTATGAAGTATGTGTCATATATCTCCCAATCAATATTTCACCTTAGTATTCATCAACGCCAAACTTTTTGGGAAAAATATCATCAATGTCTTTTGAAAACTTTAATGTAAAAAATTAAAATCATAATCAAAATTGTAATAAGGTTGTAGAAAGTCTTAAATGTGGACTATGATTAAGATCAAAAAGTGTATAGTTTTGAAAATTAGAAATCAAGTTCGCAGAGGTTATAGTTTTAAAATTAAGAATCGACTCAATGATATTTCTGGTCGATATTGTTTAAATTAAATAAAATGACTACAAGAGAAAGAACAATTTAGAACTTATTTATTATTGAAGTAAAATTCAGCTCTAAAGAAGTTACCCCAGGTTATATATACATGATGACAATTTTGATAATAAATAAGTCTTATTATCAATACATATTTAGATGTTGATTAGTTCTTATATCCACTTTGGCTGTAAGTCCTTACAGTAGATAATTAATTTTATTATTAATAAAAATTTTAATTTATGGCTGCGTATGATAAAAACAAGTGAGATATGTGATTATTTATGATATCTAGCTTTCTAAATTTTTAATGCTTAGACTTCTGTGCTATCACATCAACATTTTATTAGGTTTTCTACAAGGCAAAGTAAACCCACTCACACCAGAACACCATCAAAGGTGGGAATCCTCCCATAAAAAAAGGATGTCCTCAACCAAGGGGCCAAATCCGAGGGTACGACATCTTATTAAGTTTGACAATCATACTTTCTAATAAATCTTATGTATAAGGTTTTTAATTGGCCAAGCCACCTCGTCCGTATTTGGCGTTTAGTTCAGCCAGCGAGTTACTTCGTCAACATTTAGCATTCGGTTCTTCTCGACTCGACTCGAAACTCGACATTTAAATATTTGAGCTCGAATACGAATCGAATTCGATCCTATGAGTCGAGTTTGAATAAGGCAGTATTTGATCTACTCAATTTGAAATTAACTCGAACTCGACTCAATAAAATAATATAATAATATACATAATATTACTTATCTACTCAAAATAAATGTTATTATTAATTACGTACTAAATAATAATGGTGGTAGTTTTTTATTTTTTATTTTTTATTAAATTTAAGTTGTCCTTATAATTGAACGATTAAGATTAAAATTTGAGACAGAAATATTATCTACCCCTGGCTAAGATAGTCTATATAACACACACACACACACACACTAATAAGTTTAATTACAACTAGTTATATATATTTATATACAATTTAATAACAAAGTAATGGGATAGCTTAGACATGAGGTCTTTACATTGAAGACCTAGATGTCACTGACTATATTTTTTAAGTGAGAAACTTTTGACTTTATAATCGAGACGGTTTCAAGCTCACAAACGAGCCGATTTCTAGCGAGCTCATCAAATTAAACAGTTTAAGTATATTCGAACTCGAACACAGAAAATATATTCGAGTCAATTTCGAGCATATATATTGAAAACTTGAGCCGAGTTCGAACGAATTTCAAACTATTCGACTTGAGTTCAAGTATAAGTTGAGCTTGGGTCACTCACTAATTTAGCAGCCCTACTCATCTATTGATTATTATTTTTAGAAAGAGAAATGTCTTAAGATGTAAACAAATATAGCATCATCTCGAGCGAGCTCATCAAATTAAATAGTTTAAGTGTATTCAAACTCGAACACAAAAAAAATATTCGAGTCGATTTCGAGCATATATGTTAAAAATTCTAGCCGAGTTTGAACGAACTTCAAACTATTCGAATCAAGTTCAAGCACAAGTTGAGCTCTGCTTACTCACTCGTTTAGTAGCCCTACTTATGTATAGATGATTATTTTTAGAAAGAGAAATGTCTTAAGATGTAAACAAAGATAATATCCTTTTGAGCGAGCTCATCAAATTAAACAGTTTAATTATATTTGAACTCGAACATCAAAAAAATATTTGAGTCAATTTTGAACATATATATTGAAAACTCGAGCAGAGTTCGAATGAATTTCAAATTATTCGAGTATAATTCGAGCACAAGTTGAACTTGGCTCGCTCACTCGTTTAACAGCCTTTAGTTATGTATAGATGATTATTTTCAAAAAGAGAAATGTCTTAAAATGTAAACAAAGACAACATCCTCCTTGTATTAACTATTAAAATGGAAGAATCCGATTTGCTTATTTTCACATTGTAAAAAAGTCAGATTTTTACTCATGTCAAGAATTACTCAAATATTAAATAGATCCAATTTATAGAATGCAGAGAATTTGATAATCACATAAAACACATGGTATAATTTACCAAGTCACCAACTCTATGTCCAACTTTTTCTAACCCGTACAAAAAATATCGGTATATGAATCTTCAACTAAAATCTATGTACTTACATTTGACAAGATTTTGGTGGCTGGGCCTAGGGCAAGGCACAGTCGTATTAGCCAAGTTTTTATGACTCAACTTGGTTTGACTCGAATTCGATTTATTTTAAACTTGACTCAAAATTCAATCTTAAAAAAAATTGACTCGACTCGATTACAATATAGCCGGTTTCGAGTTATATCAAACTATACTCTATTTGACTTAAAACTTGGCTCGAATTAACTTAATGTCTAATATAAATTGTTAGTATTCTTTCTTTAACAATACATGGTTAATATTATATTCAAAATGAAAATTTGGTATCAAATAATTAAATTAAAACAATCTAATAGTTATTAGATGGCTATCAATTGAGGATAATATCATTTGTATATGTACAAAAAATAATTAAAAATATTACATTATAGAAAATAAACTAGATCTTCAAACTTATAGTGATGAAACTTGAGCTGGGCAATGATCAATTCAGACTAAATAACTCGACTCTATGTAGCTCTAGATACTAATTCAAGGTAAATCTAGATGATTCTGGTTGGTAGAGAAAAAGGATAAAGACCTTGTAGAATGGTGCTCTGTCATACCATATAGGTAACATTGGCCATTGGGAATATATATGGGCATCAGTTATAATTGTTACATTCCAAGATAGCATTTAGAAATAGTTCACCATCCCATTCTTTGCTATCGAAGGACAACTCTGCATCCATGTTTTGGTACGGTAAGCAAAATATGAGAAGGTTGTGATGAGCAAAAAAAAAAAATCCCTTCGAAGGGCAACTGTGCATCCATGTTTTGGTACGGCATAGATGATGAGAATGGGTTGGAAAACGAGAAATGGAGGTAGAATAAAAGGCTTTTTTTTGTGTGAAAGTATTAGATTAAAAACTTCTAGAAAAGTAAATCCATGGTCAATGATAACAGTTCATTATGGAAGTAATAGACCAGGTTTGCAGCAGGGATAGAGCAGCCTTTGAGTGTGTAAATAATTAGATAGAAGAGTATGCTTGATGTGATAACAGCTCTGTAATGGTAAAGATTTCATCTTTAGATGAGTCAATATGATTTTAAGAACAATGTAGTAAACTGGGTGGGAGTGCATCTCTTCCACAACCATTCTCAAATAGCAATAGCAGGGATCTTTTCTCAGTAAGAACGCAAAAATATAACATATGCTGAAAGAAACATGACCTCAATGGTGTAAGCAAAAACCACTTGAACCCCCCGCAAAAGTTGTCTGCGGTACATTAACCCGTACGATCTGCCTTGCCCAGAACACTAAATACGACAAAGCCTACCTTCAAAAATTTGCCTTTGTCAGTTACAGTGTAGAAGAAGAAGACATCCATGATCTTGGTTCTTATCACAAACTTGCTTATCACTACTCAACATTTTATTCTATATTATCCTTCAAAGCATTGCTAATCTTTATCAATGGTAGATACCTCGTGAAGCTCAAAGATTAGTATATGAACATGCATGTGGGCCGATAGAAATTCTATTGACATTAACAAAGTGGGGCTCTTTTTTGAAGGTGTGGTGGTGACTTGGCCAGGGCAAGAACCCATGATGGCCAAGTTCCATGGACATTTATGGTGTGACCATACAATGCATAAATGGGTGTAATAGACTCCTCCCCAGCCCCTGATGTCCTTGTTCTATAACCTTTTGTGGAGATTACCTTCCCTTCTTACCATCACAGACAAAAACAAGAACAGGCATCTGATTGATGCTTTTATACTGGAGATACATACAGAATCTACGATGATGGTTGATGATCACGCTCTTTTCAACTGTTGCACATAAAGGGCACCCTCCTTCCTACTTCTAAACATGTTTGATCACGAACTAGACCAATTTGTTCTAATGCAGATCAGCATCTAGAAATCATAACATTCGGAATATGAAGAAGGTATGGTATATATACTAAGGAGACAACCCATGAAATTTACTAAGTTAAGAAGCAACAAACAACCAGGTAAACAATAGATCAATCCCAGCAATTGCAGCACTACGCTGCCCTCGAGCAGATCCTGCAAGAGAGTTGAAGATCTTCAGAAATCCCCTCCATCATGATCTTCTCCAACAACTTCATCAGAC
>JAVDBV010083227.1:0-24092 GCA_032619315.1 Piper longum | reverse complement strand
GGGCCCTTCGGGCCCCAAAAGTGACTTGCAACAGGTTCATGGGCTTCTCTTAATCCAAAAGCTAGCTTTAGAATTAAGGCTTTCCCATTAGCCTATATACAAGTCACCGGTTACCTCCAAATGGGATGTGGGATTAACCTAACAATTCTCCCCTTCACACATCACAAGACATGTTACCTCCGCATGTGGTGAGGGGGAGATGATTCGGGTGTTGTGATGTGTGAAGGGGAGAATTGTTGGGTTAATCCCACATCCCATTTGGAGGCAACCGGTGACTTGTATATAGGCTAATGGGAAAGCCTTAATTCTTAAGCTAGCTTTTGGATTAAGAGAGGCCCATGAACCTGTTGCAAGTCATTTTTGGAGCCCGAAGGGCCCAACATTTGCTAATGTTGCTAATATTGTGAATTGGAAACACATTTTGTCACAATGTTTAGACTTGAAAGCGGTAATTAAATCTGCCATGAATTAAAAAAAAACAAACTATATATCTATATGATATATTTTATTTATTTATTCTTGTGGTTACGTACTTGATATAAAACTTAGATAGCTTGAACATATGTAATACGATATATATTTTTTCGTGGTTTTCTAATATTATCTTATTAGGCTTGTTAGTAACTTTTAAAAATTATTGCAATTACCAAAAAATTTGCAAAATATCCAAATTGAAAATGCTATAAAAAGATTTTTTTTAAAGCAATTAAACACCTCATTGTATTCCTCTTTCTCCAACTAAATGAAGAGAAAGTTGGAGAGTAGAGTTGATTGAGACATTGACCTACCATAGAAATGGAGACAATTTCCAATGCTACTTAAGTTATCGAGATTGTGGCGTTGCACAAGAACCCTAACCAGACCCAATAAAATTATGGAAAAAATTAAATTCAACTAACGTAGATATCCTTCTATCAACTAAATTTAATATAAGCCATCAGATTTCAATATGTTTGAACAATGGGGTAACTTTATCCAACTTGAAAAAAGTAATAACCATGCGATCTAAATGAGTGGTGAGATCTATTTTTAACTCGCGCAGGAATATTCACATTAGCTGATACGAAACCATCTCTAAAACTAAAAATCAAAATTTATCAGTGAGTATAATATAATAAAAACTTAACCTATTTACTAATGTAGTTGGATTACAAGCTAATATATGGCTTGGTTGTTGATAATCTTAAAACCGATATCTTTATAGGGGGTTGGAACCGGTCCAAACCAAAACCAAGCTTCTCAACATTTTTTTTGAAAAAATTATAATTTATGTTTTATGCTAATTATTATGAAATTAGTTTATTTTTATAATAAATTTTGAATATTTAATATGCTATATACGTTTAGAATAGTTTGGATTATGATTATATTTCCTCAAAGACACTGTAATTTTGATTAGGTCGTAAAATAAACTTTTTTATATATATTTGTAATGAAATTTTGGTTATTGAATTACTAAATTGTATGGAATCAAAATATTTTGATTTAGTTTCTGAAGTAAACTCAGTTAGATCAGTTGTGATGCTTGCACCTATTAACTCAGTCCCACATGCTGCGAGAAGGTCATCAAGTTTTAAATTATTTTAATTAAATTTTAAAAAATAAATCTTACTAAAATGTTATCATTAATACAAAATATCAATCTTTTAATCAACTGACCCAAATAACCTAAATAGACACAAAACAACTGCATTTCTCTTTGGTATCGAATGTAACTTTTTTTTTCTCTCTCTATAATCCAACATCTAGCAAAATCAACATTAATAATAATATTTCGAATTTTGAATGACTTAATTAATTTAGTGTTGATGTTTGAACTCTTAATTAGGTGTAGGATTTGAATAATGCCATGCACCACAAAGAATTTCCAATTTTTCCAGTTTAATTTTAATTATCTCATTTACATAATCATCTAGATTATATTTACGCAATAATTTATCTTAATCCCAATTAAGACAAAAAAAACAAAAAAAATTTAATAATAAATGTACATATCATTTCCGGTAGAGTCCTATACGCACTGACTGGTGTGACGCACGCACTGGTCTCGCTCTGCACCTTCGGTTTCGCCGATCTCCCCTCAACACTTCTTCGCCTCCAACCATCGACGGAGCTTCCAAAGCTACCCACCCGCTCCCCTCCACACCCCATAAAGTTCACCTGGCCTGGCTCCCCTCTTCCCATCCCCCCTTCGCCATCCCTACAAAGCCGCCGCCGCCGCCTCCCTCGCCATGGCCGCCGTCTCCACCGCCGTCGCTTCCTCCCATCGCCGCCTCCCATCTCCCTCCCCACCTTGCTACTTCCCTCCCATGCCCGCCCTCTCCGTCCGATCGCAGCGCGGACTACCCTCCGCCCTTGGGCTCGATCTCGCCGCCCGATCCCTCCCGCTCTCATCTGGTTTGTTTCCGCGTTTTTTTTTTTGTGTTTCCGATTCTTTGTGGAAAATGGTAATGTTGGTGGGGTGTGGCTGTGCAGGAGTGAGGACGAAGGTGACCGCCGTCGAGCAGGCGGCCGTGGACGTGCCTCAGGACGTGGAGGCGCCGGTGGTCATCGTCACTGGTGCTTCCAGGGGGATTGGTAAAGCCGTGGCACTTGCCATGGGCAAAGCCGGGTGTAAGGTTCGTTTCCTCCGACACTTTTTATCTTTTTCATACCTTTCGATGCACCGCTTACTATAGTCTCGATATACTTGGAAATGTGCATACAATCCTCTAAATTCGTAGAAACAAATTCGAATAGTTATAGGCTGGCTATATTTTTAACATTTTCGCTGAGATGTGGTTGTTCTTTGTTTTGGTAATCATACAACAAAACATCTGCGTATGGGCTTTTTTCTTCTTCTTTTTTTGGCATTGTATGGATTCTTCAATTTTTGGGGTTGCAATTGGTACAAATTTCAGTAATTGTGTATCCTATCTGCAGAGGCAGTTAAAGCTCTATCTGCTACTAGTTTTATTTGGCTAGGCTAGATTCTTATCAGCTTTTTGCAAATTTTCCATATTTACGCCTCTTCAACAATCTAACATTGCGGCCTTGCAGGTACTTGTAAATTATGCAAGATCGGCCAAGGAGGCTGAAGATGTATCCAAAGAGGTATAGCCTGTTTGCGTGTTTAGGTCATCATATAATTCTTTGAGCTTCCTAATCATGAAAAAAGGATTTTTTCTTATTTTTTTTCAATCTTATAACTAGCACTACGATGTTGCAAATAAAGCAAAGAGCTCATCAAATGTATTTTCCCCCCCAGATTGAAGCATCTGGTGGTCAAGCTATTATTTTTGGGGGAGATGTGTCAAAAGAAGCCGATGTGGATGCTATGGTCAAAGCTGTAAGCACCTTCCAATTTTACCCCTGCCACTGTTGCACTGGTATGATATGAACTTTCTACAATAGGTTCTTTATCCATGCTTTTGTTTGAATTGCAGGCTGTTGATGCATGGGGGACAATCGATGTTTTAGTCAACAATGCAGGTTATATTATATTCAAAATTTGCTGGTACACCTAGTAGAGATGTTGTTCTAAATTCTTTTGCGAACTATTTCAGGAATTACTCGAGATACACTGATGATGAGAATGAAGAAATCTCAATGGCAGGAAGTTATTGATTTGAACCTTACGGGTGTATTTTTATGCACACAGGTATAAATTTTGCTACTTATAAATGAACTTTGTGCTATTCTTGTGGTCTTCAGTTGACTTCCTATTTGACTTAAACTTCTGCAGGCTGCAACTAAAATCATGATGAAAAAGAAAAAGGTAATTACTGGTTGATTTTCATTAATTCCTATGTTAATAAATAGTAGAGATTGATATTAACATCGTGAGCTGTCTTAATTTAATTTAATCAGCGCATCACGGAAAGAGCACTTAACAGTTGGTCAAACCTGCTGTTTTACTTGTTTTTTAAATTAAATGCTTTATAATCTTTCATTTACACGTCCTCAATTTTTTTTTTTTCATTGGAAAGTTGTCAATTTGTTTTATACATGCGTTTGTGTCATTGGTCTAAATAGAAAAACAAGTTGCTGATGATGCAAAATCCATTTAGTTGACACCTACTCAAAGAAATAAGGTGGAAATCATAATTAAAAAAAATGTGAAAGCATTATGATAGATGAAACATTTCATGTTGCATACTTTCTACAACATTTTAATTGCTTGTAAAATGTCGCTTTCACAACATTTTGGTGCTTTTCTCGTTTAAGTCGAGCCGGTTCTCAGCAAGTATGAACATGGTAGTACAAGTACTCATGCGAAGATAACCTTCTTGATGCTTAAGGCTTAATATTACTTGTTTAAATAATTGTATTGTGCTTCTGTCATATGCTTTTTTTATAAATTCATTTCTGGCAATATCCTGATGTTCAGTGTTACAGGGGAGGGTCATTAACATAGCATCTGTTGTTGGTCTTGTGGGAAACATTGGACAAGCAAACTATAGTGCTGCCAAAGCTGGAGTAATTGGCCTAACTAAATCAGTTGCGAAGGAATATGCTAGCAGGAATATAAATGTGAATTTTTTTAGTTATACATGCTTTAACTAAACTAGTTATTAATTCTCGTGGAAGTTTACTCTGACAATATGTATATGCATTTAGGTCAATGCTGTTGCTCCTGGATTTATTGCTTCTGATATGACTGCCAAGCTTGGAGATGATATTGAGAAGAAGATTCTTGCAACTATTCCTCTGGGTAAGAGAGTAATATTTAATAGCTGTGCATTATTATCATTTGTTGTTGTAAGTGCATCTAAAATGCATCTGATATTTTTCACAGGCTGAACTATTTCTGTACGAATGTCTTTAGTATAATGAACGCATCTGACATTTTAGGCTACTTTCCTTCATTGTACGAGCATGCAAAAAAAATGAAAATTTTAGTCTATGTACCTATAATAACATCCTTAAGAATGTTTTTATCAAGAAAGTTTGAAATCTGAATTATTTCTTCTCCTTCATTTCATTCTACCTCATCCCGGAAAGTGGTCAGAGATATGGATCCCGATCTAGGATCCATGTGACTACAATGTTAAAGTTCTGATGGCCTTATGCTACTTAGTCTTCATCTTTATGGCTATTATTTTAAAGTTATAAATTTGATTTTTTATTAAGTGATGTGATTGAAATCTTCTTTTAGAATGTGTACTTTTTTGCCAGAAATTCTTCAAAATGCTTTAAATTTTTTATGCTAGTTAGTTAATATCATGAATGTATTTTAGGTGTTTAAATTCGTATTTTTTCTTGTTATTTGTTGTCCGCCAAAGTGGATATGTTTATGCATTTACATATTCTATGCATACAGCTCGATATGGTCAACCTGAAGAAGTTGCTGGATTGGTGGAATTCCTTGCTCTTAGCCCTGCTGCTAGTTATATTACTGGACAGGTAATTCTCATTTAAGTTGCAACTTTGATTGGGCTTGATCTCGCATCATAAAGACTTCCCTAACTTCAATCTTTGTTATACTATTGTTTAGAATTCTTGCATTTATGAAATAGTTGAGTGTATTAGCCTCAATGCTAGAGGTCGATATTATCTGAGAAACTCGGTTATCTATAAACGTAGAATATTTTTCATTTCTATATAATACTTTTGCATTTTACAAATATGTGCAAAGCATCAATTAGATGCTGGGCAAGCTTTTATGTTGTGTATGCTCTTTCTTCATCGGCCTGAGGTTGGCATTATAGTACATGTGTCGGATGCTTATGGAAAAACAGCGATTATTTCTGGGCCTCTCTTGGGTCCTGAAGACAGAGAAAATTATTGCACAAATGCATGGCTCTTTCGCAGAAGTGGTTCCCTAGGAAATTTCTGATGCTTGTATTAAACAACAAAGTTTTATGAGTTTGATATGCTCAAATTTTGCAAGATGAAAAAGTGAAGATTTTCCGAATTGGTTGGTGGAGCACGCATTAAAGGGTTCAACTTGCGTGTACTGATGCAGGTGTTGACTATTGACGGAGGCATGGTAATGTAGTGCGAAACTTGGCGTTGAGAAGCTTGTGGTATGGTCCGTTCAGACAGCAGAGTTTTGTTCAGGATAGTAAGGATGCTACGCTTTTCAGAAGTGTAAGGTTTTAGCTTTTTATATTCAGGAAGTGGTTGAACTCACTGACGGTTCCACATCCATTCCTATAGAAGCTGTATTGGTTTTAAAGGCAGTATTTTAATACTAATTCTCAACTCAATTTTGACGTTTAGATCGGCAGAGAATTTCATACTGTGAAGCCCCTGTAATAAAGTGCAATTTTTCTTTTTTGTTTTTGTTTTTTATTTTTTTATTTTTTGGACCGGGGGGGATTTTGTTGGCTGTTTTTGTGCTAGTTGCAGTCTTGAAGCGTAGAAGAGGAAATATGAGGTGTTACTATCAAGTAACATCATTAGTAACGTGTATACATCTTGGAAAAAAAATAAGTAAACATCTTAAGTATTAGCTGATGAGCAAATGAATGTGTAATATCGGTAATGTGGTTACAAAATGGGTCTGAGAGCGATATGACCAAGCATGGTGCATAAGCAAGAAGCGGCCAGAAAAGAAAGCTGACGATATATTCCAAGGTTGTAGATAGTGTTTTAAGAAATCAATATCAAGTGCATAATAACTATGACAAAATCGTTAAAATGAAGTCAGAAATAAATAATCTACTTGGCTTAAATCAGTTATTTCTATTTAAATAAAAAAAAATTGTATCAACTCCAAATTTTAACTATAAACTTGAGAACTGTCAATTTTAATTACTGGGAACATACAATGACAAGTGGCAGAAATTAATTAGCCTATTTGATCTTAGCTGCCGTTTGGTTGGCTAAGAAAAAATAATAAATCTAGAAATATCATATGTTTTAAACCTTAGAAAAGTTAATTATATTCAACCTGCATCATAATTTTTTGGAATGACAGAAGAGACTAGTGGATAAAAGAGGGTTTTTTTTAGGCCAAATATACAAAGAGTTCATTTATTTTTTAGCCCAGTGGACAGACGGGTTAGGCGACTTGAAATAGGTATTATGGACATCTCTTATTACCGTTGTTGGGTCTTTTGAGTCTTCAAAAGCCAACTTGCAATATGTGTCACAAGTTTTCCTTAATCAAAAAGTTAACTCAATAAATACGACTTTTCTATTAACATATATATAAATCACCAGATAATCCACGACTAATGTGAGATAAACTCAACAATTCCCCTACATTAGGCGTCCTTTAAACCATAATCGTCTAACAAACTCCCTTACTCTCTTTAAATCAAACGGCACCCACCTCCCTTAACCAAATCTCCCAAGACTATAAAGAAAACTTTAGCAATCGACGTAGGAAACACTAAATCTCTCAAGATCACAACTTTGGCTCTCATACCACTTGTTAGGTAGCTTTATCCATTGATTTAATTTTTGGATTAAAAGAGACCTGTAACATATATTATAAGTCCCTTTTAGGGGCCTAAAGTGCTCAGTGGTGGCATCAAAGCCCAAAAGACCCAACAGTGATGGGGCCTAAAGGGCTCAATGGTAGCATCAGAACCCAAAGGACCCAACAGTGATATTAAAACCATGTGAGTTTTAGTATTTGCCTACGACGATTGTAGACGTCTCCTGCGTGGGTTCTGCCTAATGATTTACGCTAATTGTGGATATCTCTGTGGTGGGTTCCGCCTGATGATTTAAGGGAAATTTTGCCAGGCTATGATAGTTTTGGGGATGTCAAATGTGTGAATGAGAGTCGTTGGGTTTATTATATATCGGTCATAGAAAGTGCTGGTCTCTTGTATATAGGTTAATGAGAAAGTCTTATTCCTTAAGTTCTTTTGGATTAAGAGATGTCTGTTACGGCTATTACAAATCCTTTTTGGAGGCCTAAAGGGCTATAATACCACTTGTTAGAAACTCCTGGGCTCTGGTACCACTGTTGGGCCTTTTGAGCCCCAAACCAAACTCTACGCCTCTAAAAAAAGACTTGCAATAAGTGTTATGAGCTTATCTTAATCTAAAAGTTAACTAAAGAAATAAGGTAACAAAGCTCTGAACCCCAAAAGAAGACTTACAATAGGTGTCACGGATCTATCTTAATTCAAAAGTTAACTCAAGGGATAAGGTTTTTTCATTAGCTTAAATACAACTCACCAACATCATCTACGACTGATGTGAGATAAACCCAACAACTCCCCTTCACACATCAGATATCTCTGAAACAATCATTGTTAATAATCTTACTTTTTCATCAGACGGCACAATCATCATTCACAATCTCACTTTTTTATCAAACGGCACCCACCCAACAAATTTAGAAAATTCTCCTTAAATCATCAAGGAGAACCCATGAAGGAAACTCCGACAATCGATGCATCAGGTAGAACTCATGAAAGAAACTCCGACAATCAGTATATGCAAACACTAAATCTCCCATGATTATAAAGAAATTCTGATAATCGGCATAGGAAAATATCAATTTTTTTATGATCATAATTTTTTTACTCTAATACTACTTCTTAGGTCCAATGGGCCCCCAAAAATTTGCAATAAGTGTGAGTGATGCCACTTTTAGGCCATTTAGGCCCCAAACCAAGTTTTGGACCCCCAAAAGAACTATTGATAGGCTCTTTACGCCCCAAACTAAGTTATGGGTAAAAAAAAAAACTTGTAATAGGTGTCATATACAACTCAAAAAATAAGACTTACTCATTAGCTTATATACAACTCACCAACACCATTTATGACTGATGTGAAATAAACCCAATAAAGACCTCATTTATCAAGCAAAATAGACAAAAAGCTTTTCATTTTAACCAAAGTTGAAATACACTACATCATTCAGTTTTTTTTTTTGTAATTTAAGGGTTTACATTAAATGTTATTTTTTATTAAAATTATTACCTTATAATTACGTGGGAAGAAAAGTGAGTTTTTATTTTATTATGTTTTTAAGGCGAAGGTTGACTCTTTAGTCAGGGCATAGGGGTTTTGTTTGGTCCAATTTAGGGTTTAAGCCCTTCGCCTTCTTGTGCCCTCTTTCAATATTTTGGTGACCATCCCCGACGACACTCTCCAGCTAACACGACCGGCCATACAACACTTCACTGCCCACCTTCGGTACCCTAACAAGTATGATGACGAACTTCCTCCAACCATGGAATCATGAGAACAAAGAAGAGGAAGAGGAACAAGGGTGACACCAGCCACTCCATCCCCAAGATAACCGCTCCCGAACGAGAAGAAGAAGAGCGGGAAGATGAACCCGGCGACTCCATTGTTACGCCCCCCGCCAACATCGATGCTAAGAAGCCCAAACTTCAGACTGGGCTGGGCATAATGAGCACCGTGCCTTTCACCTCTTTGCAAATCTCCCAGCTCACCCTCCAAGCTATCAACGGGATGGGAATTAGATGTGTACGAAGCGTATGCAAGATTTGATTGAAAATATGTCGTTGTTGGATTCAAGCGAGTTCTATACCCCGGTTGTTGGAGGGGAGCAATGTGCTTGGAGCTGCTCGGACGGGTGCCTGGAAGACGCTTGCATTTCTACTACCAGCGATTGGATTGTTGTATCATATTCATTTTACTCTCCGGAATGGAGCTGGGTGTTGTTGTCATATGTCCAAGTAGGGAACTGGCTATTCAGGTGATTCTTCTTAGCCATATAAGAGTTTACTCTGGATCCTTTTTTTTTTGCACTTTTGAATTATATACTTCTGCATTCACAACTCACAAGCGTGTTCGTATTGTGTGTAAAAGAGCTGCCTTCGTATTGTAGTTGTTAATTCCGGGACACATTCAGTTGTATTGCACGATTGATTATCAGCTCACGTCTTTGCATTAAATTAGTAATTTTTTTTATTTTGAAGACGCATGTTGTAGCGAAGGTGTTGGAAATTAGATATAAATATATACATGAATTATGAATTGTATCATATGTTATTATTATTATAAAGTTGGCTAAATTAAATTAATCTACTAAAATTAAATAGTTATGAGCCGTAAATTAAGGTGTGGAATTCAATGAGAAAAGTGTGGAATTCAATGTGTAGATACTATTTTCGTAATTTCTCTTTTGTGATGGGTGGAATTGAAATTATGAAACTCGAGCTATAAATAATGAGGTTATGGTCCCCAAATTCATATCTAGTTTTCGTTCTCGTATCCTATTGTCCAGAACTCTAGTTTAGAAAACTAGTCTTGAATTTGGAAAATCTAAAACCCAAGTGGTCAAGACTCTAATTTCTTTATTGCTTCAGGTACGCTTCCGCTAATTTTATTTTATCTAGTTTATTTCTCTTAATGATTTGATATGAAGACGATCAAGTTTATATAGTTTATTTTCTATCAAGAATTTTCTTACAAGCGGCATCAGAGCCACCTTCATATCACATTATTAAGAATTAGGTTTTATTTATATTTTATGAATTATCATCGGATTTAATTCCAAAATTAAGGTCCTCTTTTGATAACATAACGTGAGGAAAATAAAGTTGCAAAAGGTTATAACTTTGGAAACTCCAACATAAAGATATTTTTATAACTTTTTGGTTAAGTCATATTTTAAAATTTATTAAGGACTACAATATGCTACCAAAGTAACGTCTTTTGTGAAAATTAATTTATTTTCAAATATTAAGATGATTATGAGTATTTAATTTATGTGGATATTAATTGGCCCAAAGGAAGGTTAATGTTTGACAAAATTATATATTCATTTGTAGTAATAGATATGGAACAATTATCAAGTTTTCATCTTGATAATAAATCGGCCTAAAAGAATGTTTATTATTTGACAGGATTTATTGTTCATATTTTACTACACTAAGACTCATTATTGTAATAAATATGGGATAATTATCAAGTTTCCATGTGGATACTAAATCGGCCCAAATGAATGTTTTTTATCTGACAGGATTTATTATCTATATTTGATTATGACATTAAAATAATAAATATGGGATTACTAAATCGGCCCAAAGAAAGGTTTTTTATCTGATAGGATTTATTATCCATATTTGATTATGACATTAAAATAATAAATATGAGATAATTATCACGGTTCCATGTGAATGATAAATCGGCCTAAAGGAAGGTTTATTATTTAACAAGATTTATTATCTATATTTAATTATTGTACTGAGAGTACCATTTACAAATTGATATTTCTGTCCAAAGACTAAATATTGATGTTGTGCTAGGTATCTATCAAAGAGATTAAATATTGTTTAAATTATTAATCTTATTATGGGCATGTTGTTTTTCTTTTCAGTTAATCAATTTGCTTCTGCAATTTCTGCCAACATAAATTCAGTTCCAATACTTAAAGATAACTTCAATGATTGGAAAGAAAGTATAATGATTCTTCTCGGCTGCATGGATCTTGACCTTGCATTAAGGACTAAACAACCTGTTTCTCTTAATGATAAAAGTTCCAATGAGGAAAAATGGGACATTGAGAAGTAGGAACATTCAAATCGCATGAGTCTTATGATCATGAAGCGGGGAATTCTAGAGACCTTCAGGGGCGATGTGTCTGAAAAGGTCACTACAGCCAGTGAGTTTCTTAAAGAAATTGAAAAGCGCTTTGTAAAAAATGATAAAGCTGAAACAAGTACACTTTTGACGAACTTGATTTCAATGAAGTATAAAGGCAAAACAAGCATAAGGGATTACATCTTAGAGATGTCTAACATTGCTTCAAAACTAAAAACACTAAAGTTAGAGATATCTGAAGATTTTCTCGTGTATTTAGTTTTAATTTCTCTTCTTGCACAGTTCAGTCAATTCAAGGTCAGTTATAACTGTCAAAGGGATAAATGAACTCTTAATGAGCTCATTTCATATTGTGTGCAAGAAGAAGAAAGATTAAAGCAAGAACAAGTTGAGACTGCTCACTTGGCTAGTACCTATAAGGATAAAAATAAGAAAAGAAAGAGGGCTAAGGATACTGATAATGAGTATCACAAGCAACAACAAAAGAAAGCAAATCCGGTTTCTTGCCGTTTCTTTTGTGGTAAACCTGGACATATGAAGAAGGAATGCAATAAGTATCACGCCTGGCGTGTAAAGAAAGGTTCATTTCTTAATTTTGTTTGTTCCGAGGTTAATCTAGTTTCAATACCAATACACACTTGGTGGCTAGATTCGGGTACTACTACTCACATAAGTGTGTCAATGCAGGGTTTCCTGAGTTACAGAAAGCCAAATGATGCTGAAAGATTCATCTATATGGGTGATGGTAAATCAGTTATAGTTGAAGCAATAGGGATTTTTAGATTATTATTGCAGACAGGATTTTATTTGGATTTGAAAGAGACATATATGTAGTACCGTCTTTTAGACGAAATTTGGTTTCTATTTCTATATTGGACAAATCTTGTTCCTCTTGTTCATTTAGAAATAATAAATTTAGTCTTTTTCTAAAATCAAATATTGTGGGTACCGATTCCTTGTCCTTTTATGATAATCTATATTTACTTGATATTATTGCATCTTTTAATGAAACCTTGCATGTGGAACAGTGTGGTATGAAAAGAAAATTAACCAATGAGAATTCTGCTTTACTATGACATAAGCGTTTAGGACACATTTATAAACAAAGAATTGTACGACTTATGTCAGATGGAATTCTTGATTCTATTAATTTTGCAGAATTTCACATCTGTATTGGGTGCATTAAGGGAAAACAAATAAATATAAGGAGACTAGGTGCCAATAGATCTTCAAACGTCTTAGAACTAATACATACAGACATTTGTGGGCCCTTCCCTACGGCTTCTTAGAATGGTCAACAATATTTTATTACTTTCATAGATGATTATTCTCATTATGGTTGCCTTTATCTCATTCATGAGAAGTCTCAAGCATTGGACGTGTTTAAGGCATATAAAGCTGAAGTTGAGAACCAACTTGACAAAATTATTAAGGCTATCAGATCTGATCGTGGTGGTGAATACTATGGCAGATATGATGGATTACGTGTACAACGTCATGGACCATTTTCCAAATTTCTAGAAGAGTGTGGAATCATCCCGCAATACACAATGCCAGGTACTCCTAGTATGAATGGTGTTGCTGAGAGACGAAACCGAACATTAAAAGAAATGGTAAGAAGTATGATTGCTCATACTACTTTACCTGATTCACACTGGGGTGAGGCACTAAAGATGGCAGTATATCTTCTTAATAGGGTACCAACAAAAGCAACAGTTAAGACCCCTTATGAATTATGGACAGGAAAAGGCCCAGTATTATGCATTTACGCATTTGGGGTTGTCCAGCTGAAGCAAGGCCTTATAGGCCAAATGAAAGGAAATTGGACTCAAGAACTGTAAGTAGTTATTTTGTTGGGTACTCTAAACGGTCTAGAAGGTATAAGTTTTATGATCCCACAATGAGGTCATTCTTTGAGACAGGAAATGCCCAATTCTTTGAGGATGTTGGGTTTGAAGGGGGAAATAAGGTTAGAGACTTTGTCTTTGAAGAAGAAGAATCTGATTCTCTTCCCATGATTGTTCTTGACAATAATCAGGATCAGGATCATATTTCTGATGCAATTCAAGAAACAATACCAGAATCACAAGACTTTGTCGAGAATCTCCCTATTCAAGTTATAACTGAAGGACAAACTCAACAACCTCAAGACCAAATGTCATTGAGGAGATCCACAAGAGAAAGGAGAAAAGCAATTCGAAATGATTATATTATTTTTCTCCACGAACATGAGGATAACAATGCAATGATGGAAGATGATCCAATCAACTTTCATCAAGTCATGAAGAGTTCTAATTCTCAAAAGTGGATTGATGTCATGAATGAAGATATGAAGTCCATGAAAACTAATGACGTTTGGGATCTTGTCTCATTGCATGAAGGTACGAAACCTATTGGTTGCAAATGAATATTTAAAACCAAAAGGGATTCGAAGGGTAATATAGAAAGATATAAGGCTCGTCTTGTTGCGAAAGGCTTTACTCAAAAGGAAGGCATTGACTATAATGAGACTTTCTCTCCAATTTCATCGAAAGACTCATTCAGAATAATTATGGCATTAGTGGCACATTTTGATCTTGAGTTACATCAGATGGATGTAAAGACTGCGTTTCTAAATGTTGACATTGATGAAACAATTTATATGGTGCAACCAGAAAACTTTGTATTAGGAGATCCACAAAAGATGGTTTGCAAATTAAAGAAATCCATCTATGGACTTAAACAAGCTTCTCGTCAATGGTATCACAAACTTCATCAAGTGATTCTCTCGTTTGGTTTTGAGATGAATGTGATTGATGATTGTATATACCATAAGTTCAGTGGGAGTAAGTACATTTTTCTGGTTTTGTATGTTGATATATTACTTGCCAGTAATAATATAGATTTTTTGCATGAAACCAAGAGCTTTTTGTCAAAGAAATTTGAAATGAAAGATCTTGTAAATGCGTCTTCTGTATTAGGAATTCAAATACATCGGAATCGCGATCGATGTATACTTGGATTATCACAAAAGACATATATAGAAAATGTGCTTAAAAGATTTGGCATGCAAAATTGTAAACCAGGAGATACCCCTGTTTATAAAGAAGACAAATTCAGTCTCAATCAATGCCCCAAAAATGATATAGAAGATAAAGAAATGCAAAAGATTCCCTATGCGTTAGCAGTGGGAAGTCGTATGTATGCTCAAGTATGTACACATCCAGATATTGCGTATATTGTTAGAATGTTGGGCAGATATCTAAGTAATCCAGGATTGGATCACTAGATAGCAGCCAAAAGAGTCATAAGGTATCTTCAGAAAACAAAACATTACATGCTTACATATCGGAAATCAGATCAACTTGAGATCATTGGGTATTCTGATTCCGATTTTGCTGAATGTCAAGACAGTCATCGATCCACTTCTGGCTATGTCTACCTACTTGCTGGAGGAGCTATTTCTTGGAAAAGTGCTAAGCAGATACTTATAGCTTCTTCCACTATGGCAGCCGAATTCATAGCTTGTTATGAGGCATCCAATCATGGAATATGGTTGCGGAATTTTGTCACAGGGCTGCGAGTTGTTGATAATATCGAAAGACCGCTTAAGATATTTTGTAACAATCAGTCTGCAGTGTCATATTCAAACAACAACAGAAGCTCATCTAAATCAAAATATATAGAGATCAAGTTTCTTGTTGTGAAAGAAAGAGTTCAGAGTGGTCAAGTATCAATAGAACATATTGGAACAAACTCCATGGTTGTGGATCCGCTTATTAAAAGTTTACTACCCAATGTCTTTCATGAGGATGTTGCTCATCTGGGTATTGTATCATTTGATGATATGTTATTTTAGTGGGAGTTTGTATTGAACTGCAGTATTTTGGTTTAAGTTTCACTTTGTTTTGGTATTTTGGTGATCTCATAAGGTTGGACCAGTTGAAAATAGGCATTTCAGATCAAATTACATGTAATTTTCATGTTACACATCCATACTTGATCTATGTCATTTGATTATGTTGGTGTACGTGACAATGGAAGGTTTAGTTACGCACAATGTGACGAAAATCGCTTTGATCCTATATTGACATTGATTGATGGACGAGATTGTTATTTTGGAATAATGGCATATGTTTGGAGCTCATAAAGTTATATAATTATTTTGTGTATATATTAAGTCCAAGTGGGAGATTGTTGGAAATTGGACATAAATATATACACGAATCAGGAATTGTATCATATGTTATTATTATTATAAGGTTGGCTAAATTAAATTGATCTACTAAAGTTAAATAATTATGAGCCATAAATTAAGGTGTGGAATTCAATGTGTAGATACCATTTTCGTAATTTCTCTTTTGTGATAGGTGGAATTGAAATTATGAAACTGAGGCTATAAATAACGAGGTTATGATCTCCGAATTCATATCTGGTTTTCGTTCTGGTATCTCATTGTCCAGAACTCTAGTTTAGAAAACTAGTCTTGAATTTGGAAGATCCAAAGAAAACTAGTCTTGAATTTGAAAGATCCAAAACCCAAGTAGTCAAGACTCTAATTTCTTTATAGCTTCAGGTACGCTTCCGCTATTTTATTTTATCTAGTTTATTTATCTTGATGATTTGATATGAAGATGATTAAGTTTATACAGTTTATTTTCTATCAAGAATTTTCTTACAGAAAGACCTTCTGAAGTACCATTCACAGGCTTTACGATTGGTCATAGGTGGTGCGTCAAGGAGAGGAGAAGCCGAACTCCTTGTGAAGGGAGTCAATCTTTTAGTGACCACCCCAGGCAGACTTTTGGACCATCTACAAAATACTAAGGGCTTCATTTATAAAAATTTGAAAGTATGGATTGGGATTTTTTTTTTCCCTGCAAAGTATGGCGATATGAATTTTATTGGTCTGATTTTGAGTGTGCATTTTTATTTCAGTGTCTTATCATAGATGAAGCAGACTAGATGAATTTTATTGGTCTTATTTCACATACTAGAGTCAAACTTTGAGGAAGAGATGAGGCAAATTATCAAGATCTTGTCCAAGGTAAAAATATGTTCCTCTACAGAAGATAAAATTGTGAGCACCTGTTTGTACATACTATGCATATTTGATTTAATTATTCAAGGAAATAGCAAAAGATTTTTTAGCATTGCTCCTTATGTAATAGTATTGATTGCTGAGTGAGGTGCGTTTTAATTTTCGTATAGATTGAATATAAATTCTTAGTCTTGGATTGTCAGATTATCACAGATCACTATCATGATTCATATCATATATCTGTAAATGCACAAATTCTAGGATCGGGAAATATGGAATCCTTTCCTTGTTGATATATTTATTGACATACTGTTAAGCCACATAAGCTATAATTTTTAGTTCTCTATTAGTTATGCAATCTCTGTTTGAGTTCTCTAATCTAAGGGTTCTTTCCAGGAATGGCAGACGGCACTTTTTTTCTGCTACCCAGACGTAGGAGGTTTGCAGTCAAGTTTTGGTTTTGTGACTTGATTGTTAGAATTGTACAAACCATAAATTCATTCGCTTAATTTAGAATCTAGATACTGATAAGTTGCAACACAGGTGGAAGATCTTGCCCGTGTATCATTGAAAGTCCGGTGTATACTGGGGTGGATGATGGGAGATCTAAGGTGGATATTTTTTAGGTATGGGACTGCTTATAAAAAACACTTGATTACTGGCTCACTTGCAATATTTTGTACTTGAAGGTCACCATTGATGGGTTGCAACAGGGATATTGCGTGGTGCTAGCTGCCAGGAGGTTTATCTTGTTGTATTCCTTTTTGATAAGAAACCTTTCAAAGAAGATTATGGTGCTTTTCTCATCTTGTAACTCTGTGAAGTACCACTAGGAGCTTCTTAAATATATACAGGTCGAATGTTTTGATATTCATGGAAAGATAAAGCAGCAGAAACGTACTTCAACTTTTTTTATTTCTGCAAAGCAGAGACGGGGATTTTATTATGTACTGACATTGCAGCCCGTGGGCTTGACATTCCAGCTTTGTCTTCTATAAAATATTATCTTGTGATAACATTTGCAAAGGATGTTTACAATTTAACAGGTTTTCATGCATCTTTATGTTGTTTTTTGGATGTCTCTCTACTCATATTGCGACATCTGGTTGGCAAAGTAGAGTTTTTTTTTAATATTGTTTATGTTGATTCCTTGTCTCCTAAGTTTTTTATAAAATAATAGCGGAATGGATTATGTACAATCATATATAGGGTGGTAGAAGTGCATTGGATGCACTTACAGGATGTGTGGTTGGAATATGTTGACTTTCTATTTGTTGTATACCTTTTACTAATTCAAAAAATTGTTTCTAAGTTTTAACCTCTCGTAGAAATGATATCTTGTTCTTTTCACATGATAGGATTGGATTTTTCAATATGATCCACCAGACGAGCCAAAGGTATTGATCTTGTGGCAAATATTGTCATCCCTTTTCCTGTATAATGTACTAAGTTCTGTGGTTAACTCCTTTTCAAGAGTATATCCACAGAGTGTTGGGTTAATCCCAAATCCTATTTTGAGGCAACCGGTGACTTGTATATAGGTTAATGGGAAAACCTTAGTTCTTAAGCTAGCTTTTGGATTAAGAGAAGCACATGAACCTGTTAAAAGTCACTTTTGGGGCTAGTTTTTGGATTAAGAGATGCCCATGAACCTATTGCAAGTCACTTTTGGGGCCCGAAGGGCCCAAAGGGCCCAACAAGTGGTATCAGAGCCAAGGTTGGTTTTAGTGTTGGTGTTGCCTCAATTAGCCACACAATTTGTCGGCCGGTCCGAATTTGTGTCTCCAGATTTGTCGGTCGGTCCAAAGTTGGCCCGAATTGGTGTCATCTAGAACCTCGTCAAGACATGTTGCCTCCGCATGTGGTGAGGGGGAGATGATTCGGGTGTTGTGATGTGTGAAGGGGAGAATTATTAGGTTAATCTCACATCTCATTTGGAGGCACCCGGTGACTTGTATATAGGCTAATGGGAAAGCCTTAATTCTTAAGCTAGCTTTTGGATTAAGAGAGGCCTTCGGGCCCAACACAAAGTTGGTAGAATAGCACGTGGAAAAGGTGGTAAAGGGCATGCTCTTTTGTTTCTAATGCCGGAGGAAATGCTGTTTTTGAAATATCTTAAGGTCTAGTGGGTGATTAGTCTCTGATTCCTGTCATTGTTGTGTTAATTTATACTCCACACATTGTTTTAGATGGATTATTTTTCCAATTTTTTTCTGTAGGCAGAGAAAGTACCAGTCAAGGAATATGAGTTTGATGAAAAGAAGCTTGCCAATGTGCAATCTCACCTGGTACATTTCTGTTGTTTGGTAGCAACATGACATTTCAACTTTTGCAATTGATAATAAGTTACCTATTCACAAATCCATGCAGGAAAACTTGGTTTCAAAGAATTATTACCTTAACAAATCAGCTAAAGATGCTTACAGGTCCTATTTGTTGGCTTATTACTCGCACTTCATGAAGGATATATTTAATGTTCATCATTTGGATTTGAAGGTATGACATTGTATATAGTATTCTGTGGTTTTTTGTTCACATGTTCAGACTTTACTTATGCTTCACATTATTCACCTAGGCTGTTGCGGGGTCATTTTGTTTCTCCGGTCCTCCCAAGGTAGAGCTTCCCATAGATAGCAATTCATCTAAATTTAGGAAGAAGCGGAAGGCTGAAGGATCTCGACATGGAATTAGTGCAAGTAATCCTTATGGTCGGCAAATGAGTGACCACAGCAGGCAGTTTATTCGACATGAACCTCCCAAGGTAGAGCTTCCCATAGATAGCAATGTATCTAAATTTTGGAAGAAGCGGAAGGTTGAAGGATCTTGACATGGAATTAGTGTCACCCTTATGGTCGGCAAATGAGTGACTACAGCAAGCAGTTTATTCGACATTAACCTCACACATCGTGGTGGATGGCTGTTCCTTTCGTCAAATATCTTCCAGTTCTGTATTCGGAGAGATTGTCTTCACATTATTTAGGGTCTGAGGCGCGTTCAGTAGAAGAGCTCTTCGTTTTGCTCGAGTCAAGAGCTATCTATTCAATTTAAAGCCGGAGAAGAGTTTTTTGTACCGTAGAGAATACTTTCTTAAGGCATCCGGTGAACGATACAATTTTTTGTTAACTAAATATTATTTATGGTGTACCCAACATAAAAGTGGGCATGAGGAAGCCATATGAGAGATGTATTGATAACATCGGAAAGAAACCGGAAAATGAAATATATCATATTGTGACTATATGTCAACATGTTGTATCTCAATCAATGTCTCAAATCATGGGTGAATGGGTCATCGTCTTTGGCAAAGATCGGATTCTTCTTGTGTATGAACAATCTAAACAATAAATAAAGCATAGACGTTTTTTTTTTCTTAAGATGATTTCTGGATGCGAATTCTAATGCAAACCACTGAAATGACAGCGGACATGAGACAGGGTTCACTGATAATCTACTATGAACAAGACATTAATCATAATAACCAAATAGCTAATGGGTATGAGAAAATTCACTAAAGCGATTTCTCCTTTACTTCGTTTTATCATGTGACAAAAGATAATAATTGTAATTCCTTCTAGTGATATTCCATAACCATTGGAGATCATGAGTAAAACTGGTACTTCTTGGCACTCAGTATGATTTGCCTCAATCCACCAATCGGTGATAATACCATCAGTACAACCCCGAGGACGATGCATATCTAATAAATAAAAGAGAAAAAAGAAAAGATAAAAAGTTAGTCTAAGAAAGCAACAAGAAGAATTTTATTGCTTTGGAAAAAACAGAGAATTTTATGAGATTTGAGGTAGATAATATTGTACCCAATTTGTCCACCAAGACAAGCTAAACCTTCTGGGCTTGTAGATTGCGAGCCACATAATGCACGGCAGCTGCAAGAAGTAGGAGAACATATTTGAATCTATGGATATGAAAGAAATACTTAAATGTATTGAAACAATTATTGAAAAAATTATACTTACAAAGTATGTGGTGGGAGCGAAAGCAAATCCTCCAAAGAACCCCAGTAGGCCTCCAAAGAAAGGGAAGGTTATAGCTACGAACAATGTGAACGCTAAACAAAGGACAAAAAAAATATTCCATTAGAGGTGTAACGACAAAGCAAGCAATAACATAGAGTTGAGAAGAGAGATGAAAATGTGGGTGACCATTACCAACATAGAGTGTTCGGGCAATCAATCGAAGGGTTAAACCAGGAGGGAAGTGGAGTTTTTTCACAAGGAAGGTCTCCAGCATGTCGAAAACGGGAATTGCATATATCTGCACCACATTGAAAATAACATAAGTTGAACAGTCCCAACATTGTCGGCAAAAACAAAAAGGAGACGTCTTGTAGATACCTGGTAGCTTCCAATGACGTGAATCACAACCATCATGTTAGCGAGAGCAATCAACCAACTGGGCTTTTCTAGGGTGATGAGAATGTTATCCTCAACCTTGTTCCCAAAAGCCCAGTATCCAATCAAAGCAACAGGGAAGTAGCAAATGGCAACAATTATGTATGCAATAACAACACCCCTCCACATTGGTTTCTTCGACGGCTTTTCTGGGGTAGAAGGTATGGTCGCTTGGATTTCCAACACCACATTGTGGCCTGCATAGGCAAAGGCTACATCCCCAAGTGCAGTAAAGAAGCCAAAAACATTTCCTGATGTGCTTGAAGATCTATCACCATAATCAACATCAGGCAGCTTCCCTTTGTCCAAAGCTGCTGTCCAAGCAATAGTTGAATAACTGCAATACCAATCACAACCATCACAAACACATGCAAGTTCTAGCAATGCAAGTTCGCAAAATGTTACAATGATGAAGCAAGTATAATTTAGATTGTAAAGATAACCTCAAGGACATGACAGCAGCAGCAAGAGAGACAGCAGAGATGGAATTGAAATTGGGCAACTGGGCGAGCACAAAGTGAACAGAGCCGAATATCATGATGAAGTAGGTGGTCTTGATGGACTTGCAAGAAGGGCAGACGGTGTCATGGAACTTCTTGAGGGACTTGCCGCCGGTGACCATGTACACAATGTCCACACCAACTTCCACTACCAATTGCTGCGGCACCACAATCCATAGCCCAAGCTTGTCGCCGAATGCGTACTGACCCAACTCATGGTACCGATCAAATCGCCTCCCCGGTACCATTTCATGCATCTCAACCATTTGCCATAATGTGTACAACGTTATGACCCATGAGATCACCAGGATCGCCACACCAGGCCCCCTGCATGCACATACAATAGTATAATACTCTACCATATGAGATTAGACATGGTGAACTTGTTAATGATGAAATGGGTATAATTAGTGATCAGACCATCCGAGTTCGGACATGGCGTAGGGGAGGCTGAGAACGCCGGCGCCAACCATGGCGGTGACATTGTGGAAGGCAGAATACCACCATTTGGCCTCGCGAGAGGATGTGATGGGAAGCCAGTCGTCGAGGGCCTTTTCCTTCTCCGTCTTCTGGGCTACCTGCTCCTGATGATCATTGCCAGCCATGGTTGTCAAAGTTGATCAAGGAAGTTATTGGGTACCAGACCAACGATTTATAGGACACAGATTACATCTGTAACTTCTTGTAAGTTGTAACAACTACGACCCCCTTGGGACCAATCTGTCTGACAGCTTGACGGTGGTAAATGTGGGAGTTGGAATCATTCATTTATAGTTTTTGCAACCTGTTGATTCTATATACGTAGTATTCTTAAAACCAGAGCAGGAATCTGTCGACAAGTCGATTTTGGAGGGTTACCAGTAATTAACGTGCACCGTTTTGTATTTAGAAATATTTTGATATTGGGAACAGTAGATGGTGTGCATGCATGGAATTCGGACAGCGGAGATCCCTGTCCATTGAATGATTCGTGCACTCGGAAGGTGAAGAATTATGGACCCTCGAAGTTGTTATTAAGGAAGTTTGTTGACCATGCAGCTAATTTGCATGCCAAATGGAAAACTTCCCTCCAAGATCGGCTGTTGGTGATCAGCTATATAGTTTATTCATCGCCATATATAGCTTATGATTCCAAATTTCCAATTGTACATTTGCCCAAGACAACTCCTCAGTCATAAAAAAACCGGATAATTCATTTATTTTTGTGGGAAGCCATCATAAAAATACATTATAAAATTATAAAAAAAGAATTAAGGTGACAAAAAATAATGTGGTGAAAGAAAGATGGCCAAATATTTCTCACATGTTTTAAACTTGGGGGAAAAAAAGAAAAAATGATATATGCTTACTTATAAATATAAAAATAAATTTAGATTCTTTTTTATGGTTTTAATCTGTGGAGAAAATGTGGTGAAAAATAAAACTTTTCTTCTTAGTTTTTTTGTTGGTAGCTAGCAAGCAAACATGCAAAATTTAAACTTTTAACAATAGTTGTATATTGTTGGTCTCAAGACAGGAGGGTTAGTTTCAAGATAGTTTTACGGAGAATTTATCATTTGTAATTACATAAATCCTAACATAAAATCCATATATGTGTACTACCTTTGTTGGCTGAAAGAACAAAAGAATAATATACATAGAACTTTGTATTAATTTACCACTTGGTATTTTTATGCGCATGTAGAAAGAATTTTGAATGAGCTTTACTTAAGATCAATAGTTCTTTTTATTTTTCATATATCATTATTTTAAAAAAATGAGAAAATAGTGGAGAAGAAATAGTACAAATATGATGAAATGATTATTAACATCTGGCGGAAAATTCTCATAAAAAAAATATTTGGTGGAACATAAGATTCACAATACAACTTCATATACAGTATATGGCATCAAAACTTATAAATTCCTATATTGTAGTTAGCTTTAAAAATTTTCTTTAATATCTTCAGAAATTGAACGCACCTTATGCTGCGTGGGTACAGTATCCTCACCATAGGGAGCTTGGGTGCCCATCACCATTTTCTCTAGACAAGCTACTGCAGATGATTGATCACAAGAAGTAGCTAATCAGAGATCATGATCAAGAGATATCATAGAAATTTAGAAGAAGAAGAAGAGGAAAAAAAAAAGGAAGCTCGCCTGGGTAATATCGATCAATGGGAGGAGAGTTCTAGAGAGTCCAGATGTAAGAAAAAAAACAAGAAGACGAGACGAGAGGGAGACATCATGAGTTGATTAGAAGAAGTCGTTACTTCTTGCATTAAAAAAAACAAGCATTGCATGCATACATATCCTTGGTAGGAGGGATCGGTTGTCGATAAGGAGCCAGTCGTAGGAGATGCTGCCGGCATTTCTTTGTCCATCTTATTTATTAAGTTGTCTTGATCAATCGTAGGTAATGGTTATCAACAACTAATATTACACTTATTTTTTTACTCAATGCTTCTTAATTGAATTTTTTAGTTTTCATTGTGTATTGAATATCTTTGATTTTTAATTTTTTTGGGGTAAAACATATAATATTGTTGGCAATTTGTCAATATAAATAATCTCCAATGTAATTTTGCAATGCAATTGCATGAATATCCTAGTTATATTAATGAAGGGTATCATGTACTTTACCATGGGTGCACAATTCCTTACATAATATTCATAATAAGGTGTTTCTTCATAACTGCCTCAACATCAAGTAAT
>JAVDBV010083225.1:0-10371 GCA_032619315.1 Piper longum | reverse complement strand
TACAAAAGGACAATTTTTTAAAAATATCTAATTAACCTTTAAAAAATTGGATTTTCTTTTAAGGTGCTACCAGTTCCACCCCAAGTGGGCTGCAACGACCATGGGGTAGCTGGATTGGGCCACCCATCAGCGGGGCAGCCGTCTGCCCGACCATCATGGACAGGGGCAACCATATCTAGCTGCCCCATTATCAGGGGTGGCAAGATAGCTACCCACTTGGGGCCGAACTGGTAGCACCTTAAAAGAAAACTCAATTTTATAATCTAGTTTTGTTTTTTTTTTTCACGGTAATTTGGGTATTTTAATTAAAATTTTCCTTTCCTGGTACCCCACCACTAGTATTGTAAAAAATTATCTCCCTTTTTTTGATAAAAAGTTATAGAGAAAAAAGTGGCTTTCCACTATGTGCATCTCCATATACATCCAATCTCCGGGCGTTCTCAATAGCCGGGCATTATAAAGTGACCTAATTAGATCATTTATAACTAGATGATCAGATTAATTAATCCCCCACAAAATCATTCAGATCTGTAACAATGTAAATCAATCCAGCGTGATCAAATAAGTGACGCGGGTAACAATTTGCCTTAGATTCGACTGCTCATATTGTAATTTTGTTCAGAGAATTTATCATGATATTGACAATTGTGATATTAGATGGCAGCTATATATATTACCCTATATCATTCTGCAATGCATGCAAATAGTGCGGTGGTCAATTCAAAATTGGCAACTTTTCTAAATGTCTATGATTAACATGTGCAACATTATAAGGGGTTTTGATATTGGGCGTGACTAGAAATTTCTCCCACGTGAGAGGCATGTTTGACACACCCAATGCATGCCTTGAAAGAAAATGGCTTTGACAGATAGGTTAATTTCTATAGAGAAGATGATGATAGGAAGAGTTAATATGTAAGAAGCCAAAATTAATCTTTCATTCAATATCTATGTGCACAAGATCTGATATAATTGTAGAAATGCTTATAACATCTTCAATTTAAGTTAACCATTATGAGAGATGATAAATGAGTTCGATTAATTTTCACTTAGATGGTGAGGATCATTATAGATGGTGTCGTAAGACAACATTAGTTGGGGAGATGGATTAGGCTATACTTTGACTAGGCTCATATTTTGGGGGGAAAAAAATTAATGACAAAATTCAATAAAGTTGGTAAATTGTAAGAACTCTAAAATTAATCTAACGTCTAATACTTATTATGGCAAAATGTGATATATTATTAGGCATAAGCTTATGCATATGATGTTTAATTTGAATTAGCCATTTTGAAAGGATCATTTAAGCTCATTAATTTATACTTGAATCGGATTGTTACATATTTAATTATAATATGAGATATGCACCAATGAATGTTTTTGCTTCAAATGATATAATAGGAGATTTCAAAATGCCACTTATCGGAGTAAGTTCGGTTGGTATATATAGATGCAAACGTTTATGTCTGTTAGTCCCAATGGCCCCCTAAAAGGGACTTGGAACGGTTCATGGGTCTATCTTAATCTAAAAACTAGCTTAAGAAATAAGGTTTTCCTATTAGCTTATATACAAGTCACCAGTCACCTCCAAATATGATGTGGGATAAACCCAACAATTCTTCCCCTCGCACATCATACCAACTCTCCCTCACCACATGTGGCCCATATGTTATAATGAAGTTTCAAGAAACTCCAGCTCGGGCCCATTACCGTCCAATAATCTCCCCCTCACCACATGTTGGGGTCCACATATTATAATGAAGTTCTAAGAGACTCCAATTTAGACTAGCCGACATACCGTGAGGCAAATCGAGGCAACACCAAAGCCAACCAAGCTCTGATTCAATTTGTTGGGATTAACCATACAAACTAAATACAAATCCCTTATTTCAACACATAAAGATGAGAAATACCAAATAAATAGAGAGATTAGACAAACCAATTTTACGTGAAAAACTACAAATTTAGGTAAAAAACCATTGGGCAAATAGCCAGATCAAATCACTATATCACAAGTTTGATACAGAACAGATCCATATGAAAAAGAACTCCCCAATACCAATTGTAGAACCAATACCAATTTACTGTACTTTCTAAAAAATTGGTATTGGCCAAGAAAGAAAATAAAGAATTATGGATTACAAATATAAGAATCTGGTGAAGTTATCATTGACGATTGTAAGAGAATCTCACAAAATATTCACCTTTCTTCAATCGACATAATTTTCTTTCTCCTTTTGCAGCAGCCGTTTTTCTCCAAAACCAGAAAACCAAAAAACCAAAGAAGAAAAGTGCCGTACGTTGCTTTTATTCCTTTTAACGAACAAAATCTGCAAATCTGGATTCTTACAAAAAAAAGGTTGCAATTTCATGTATTTACAGAGGAGAGACAACCCAACAAACCTCCCCTTCTCGACTCCATGAAATACCTTTAGCCAGCATAGGAAGCTCCATCTATGCTTGCTCCATTCTTGCAGTAAACATGTTTCTCCTTTGACACAACTTTAGTCATCATGTCTGGAACATTCCTTTCAGTATAAATTTTTGTTAGCTCAAGAGATTTACTTTTCAACACATCTCTTACAGAGTAATATCTCACATCAATGTGTTTGCTCTTTGAATGAAAACTTGAATTCTTACTTAGGTGAATTTCACTCTGGCCATCACAATGAACAATGTATTTGTCCTATTTAACACCAATTTTCATTCAAAAATCTCTTCGTCTATAACATCTCATTGCAAGCTTCTGTAACAGCAATAAACTTGGCTTCAATTGTGTATAATGCAACACACTTTTGCAACCTAAACTGCCAAGATATAGCCCCATTAACAAAAGGAACAACAAATCTAGATGTTGACCTTCTTGTCTCCAAGTCACCTGTCATGTCTGCATCCGTGTAGCCAACCAAAAAAAGTTTATCACTTCTAAAACACAAACACATTTTGGATGTACCTCTCAAGTACCTCATTATCCATTTAACAGCTTGTCAATACTCTTTGCTCAGATTTGGTAAATGTCTGCTAACCGTTCAAACTGCTATGCTATGTCTAGTCTTGTACAAACTATAGCATACATCAAACTACCAACTGCATAACCATAAGGAACCTTTGCCATTTCCTTCATCTTCGTTTCAGTTAAATCACTTTTCTTCAACTTGAAGTGACCACCAAGTGGAACTCCAATCGGCTTTGCATCTTTCATGTTGAATTTTTCAAGTACCTTTTCTATTTACCTTTCTTGTGACACCCAAAGCTTTCCAGCTCCCCTGTCACGCCGAATGTACATTCCCAAGATTTACTTTGCCAGTCCCAAATCCTTCATTGCAAAGGATTCATTCAAGTTTTTCTTTAAACTTGCAATCTTAGCCCTATCATGTTCTACAATCAACATGTCATCCACACTATCAAACCTCTTGATGAACACACAGTGATAGAAATAGATTTCCTGTACCCATTGCTTTCCATACAAGAATCAAACTTTTTGTACCACTGTCTAGGAGCTTGCTTCAAACCATACAAACTCTTTTTTAGTTTGCACACCATCTGTTCCTTTCTTCTGACTTTAATATGCTCTGGTTGTTCCATGTATATAGTCTCCTCAAGATCACCATGAAGAACGACTGTCTTCACATCTAACTATTCAACTTCCAAATCCAAACTTGCAGCCAAAGCCAAAATAATTCTAATCGAAGACATTTTAACAATAGGAGAAAAAATTTCATCGAAATCAATACCTTTCGCTTGTCTTAAGCCCTTCACCACCAACCTTGCCTTGTACCTTGGTTGTGTGTTGTTTTCATCATGTTTGATCTTGTAGACCCATTTGTTCTTCAATACCCCCTTCCCCTTAGGAAGATCCACCAACTCATAGGTGTGATTATAATGCAAAGATTTCATCTCATCTTGCATTGTCTTCAACCACTTCTCTTTTTCTACATGAGCTTTTACCTCACTAAAATTTTTTGGTTCACCACATTCAGTGATTGTCACATATTCTGTTGATGGATATCTTATTGATAGAACTGGTTTATGAGCTGATCTCCTCACATTAGTTGGTTGCCCTTAATCAGAATCTACCTGTTCCTATCCAACATCAACAAACTCACTAGAAATATCATCCGACACCACATCCTCACCCTCATCATCACTAGGTAAGGGAATAATTGTGTCATCTTGAACCGCCTCTTCACTTCTTGTTGAGGTTGATTGTTCTTTTATCTTTTCTAAGTTTTCCTTAGATTTCTTTTGAGGAACTTCTTCCTTGCCAAAGTCCACAACTGTTTGATCCTCCCTTAAAACTACATCTCTGCATCGAATCAGTTTTCTATTTTTAGGATCCCAAAGTTTGTATCCAAACTTAATGTCACCATATTCCATAAAAATACATTTAACGGCTCTAGAGTCAAGTTTACTTCTTTTCTCCTTGGGCACATGTACAAAGGATTTACAATCAAAGATTCTCAAATAAAAATAACTAACCTTTTTGTCACTTCAAACCCTTTCTCGTATATCATTGTCGAAGGCATATATGGGAGATCTATTGATCAAATAACAAGCTATGCTCATGGCCTCACCCGGGAAGCTTTTAGGCAACTTAGCTGAAGACAACATACTTTTCACCCTCTCAGAGATGGTCCTATTCATTCTTTCAACCACTCCATTATATTAAAGAGTATAAGGAACTGTCTTCTCATGCCTAATCCTATGCTTGCTACAATATTCATCAAACTCAACAGAACAATATTCACCACTATTATCACTTCTAAGACAATTCACGAGCTTACCGGTCTCTATTTCAACCAATACATGAAAATTCTTAAAGATGCCAAAAACATCACTTTTATTTTTCATGCCATAAGCCCACACCTTCTTAGAAGTATCATCAATAAAAGTGACAAAATAAATAGAACCGCGAAGAGATTTTACCTTCATTGGCCCACACACATCAGTATGTACCAACTCAAGAATTTCTGACTTCCTCATACTCATGCTTGTAAAAGAAGATGCCCAACATTGTTTCCCGACCAAATAATGGTCATAAGGATTAATTTTGATATCCTTGACCTTGGGAAATAGATTTATCTTCTTCAATGTCTGCAGTATTTTCTCACTCATGTGCCCCAATCAGTGGTGCCACAAATTAGCAATGGAATCAAATGAGGAGATATTAACCTCCCCTCGAACTAGACTCGTCTCAATCTTATACAAACTACAACACTTCTTCCCTTTAGTAACAACGAGAGAATCTTTTACAAGTTTCCACTCAATTTGCGAAAATTGTGAACTAAATCCTTCATCATCAAGCACTCGGGTTAACAACAAACTTATCCTCAAATCTTGACATTTTTAAGCACCAATTTGTAACCCATGTTTGTCGCAATATGCACATCTCCAAGTCTCACAATTTTGGAAGTATCACTATTTCTAATCTTCACTAAATCCAAATTTGAAGATTCATAAGTAGTAAAGAAATTTCTACTTGGTGTTGCATGGAACGATGCTCTCGAGTCAAATACCCAACTAACATCACAATCAATCATCAAACAATCATTCCCACGATCAGAAAGAATCACCATGCGATCATGTACAATATTAGTATTTTGTTCTCCTTTATCCTTGTTATCCTTATTTTTCAAGTCTTTCTTGTGCTTCCAATTATTATTTTTTATATGACTTGTTTTGTCACAATAATAACACTTCAAGTACTTCATAGATTTAGTAAACTGCTTGTTACCATATCCATTGTAAGTTTTCTATTCGGTGCAACATTGCTTAAAGAGATCACTAATGTTTCCTAGCTTTCTGGCAAAGTATTGAGGATTAGGATAGCTTTCCATTCCTCATCTAAAGTCATCTTCATCCTGGCAAGTTGAGTAATAATACTCTTCATCTCATTGAGAAGTTCACTTATATCAATTCCATCCTATACCCCAAATTCACTAATTTCCTTATCAAAAGGGTTTTGTTGCCAGCAGTATTCCTCTCTCATAAACCCATATCTCTTTTAAGGATGTCAATTCAGAAACATGATGATACACCATTTTATTTACCCATTGTCTCAAACAAGCCATTCAGAAACATGACGATACACCACTTCATCTACCCATTGTGTCAAACAAGTTATAGCCTTCCTATCTAACTTATTCCAATCCATAGTCTCTAACAAGTCATAGTCTTCCTATCTAATTTATTTTAGTCTTTATCAGTCACCTCTGCCAGTTTCTGACCAGTGATAGGTTCATACAAATCTTTCGAATATAAATGATAAATTATTTTTTTTCCAATAGTGTCAGTTCCTAAACCCTTTAAGATATATCATCTTAAGATGCTTCTCATTAGCCATCTTGCTGAAATATAAATTACAAACACACCAATTAGGCTCTCATCAGCCATCTTGTTCAAATATAAATTACAAATACACCAACTAGGCTCTTAGAAACTTCGTCGAACATCTAGAAGGCAATAAATATCCACAACCCAAAATTTGGCACTAACAAATCAATCAGGCTCTGATATTACTATTAGGTCCAATGGGCCCCTAAAAAGGACTTGCAAGAGGTTCATTAGCCTATCTTAACACAAAGGCTACTTTAAACAAAAAAGTTTTATTATTAGCATATATACAAATCACCAGTCATCTCCAAATATAATGTGGGATAAACTCAATAATGTCTGCATGCGAGTCTTTTTCATTTAGAAAAGTAGTTTACTGAGTACTTTCTTTGGCTAAACTGACATTTTTGAAAATCTACATACCATTGATCAGCATTCTATGTATAATAGAATCCAAAGATCAAATCAAGAAAAAGAATGCTTCAAATACTAGTAAGCAGTATTTTATCTTCTCTCGTTGATAGAAATTACGAAATCCTTATATATGGAGAGGATTAGTACAAAAGTCAACTTAAAAAATAAAATGGTTTTTTCGTAGTAAAAAGAAAAAGAAAATTAAATGGACTGCCTTGTCGGAGTTAAAGAAAAACATGATGTATAACGTCCCTTTTTCCAAAGGAACATTTCTGTTTTTTTTTTTCTTCGAAAAAAGGCACATGTATGTTGAATTTTCTTGGAACAGATAACACAAGTGGAAAAAATGACAAGTAGTGTCATTGACGGTACTTTTTCCATGGTTAGAAGTCCAAGTCATGCAAGTTGCGAAGAAAGTTTAAGGATTGGATGTATAAAGTTGAAATTAGAAGTAAAAAGGGCAAACATTCCACGGTCCAATCTTCGAATATTCCAACTAATTAATTGGAATGGACACTTGTGGACCTAAAAGTATATAGAGCTCAATAATTGTTCAAAAAAAGATTTTAGCATTTCAATACAAGCGGGTTCGATTCTACTACTAAACTAAAATGTTATACAAAGAATTTTATTGTCATTTAACCATGGAACGTTTCTATGTGCAACAAGTAGGCAGGACTCCCGATGATAGAAGTTGTCATTAATAAGGTGAAGTACACTAGTAGAAATATATTAAAGTAAATATTAAGTGGTTTTTTTTAATGGCCTTGGTTTTTTTCAATGGTCTATTTGCCTTACACTTGAGAGGAGTATTAATGTAAATATTAATTAATAGTTCTCTTTCTACTAGCTTAAACTTTTGATTGAAGCGATAAAACATAAATTTTACAAAATCATACCACAATCTGCACAAACAAAATTCCATCATTGGGTGCTTGAGCTGTAGATACGTGTTCCTCGGTAATAAAACAAATGTATTGGGAAAATCGTTACTAAAAGTTTAATGTTGAAAGGGTGTAACAAATCTTTTATACTTTGAAAATGCTGACAAAGAAATTTGATAGAAAACACAGCGCATATATATATATATATATATATATATTTGCATTCCAATTATGCGTCAGAATTGGCCATGAAAAAGAAAAAGAAAACATTCTCTTTGTCATCCAAGAACATAACCACAAGGAAAGCTGATAGCTCAAGGTATAAAAACGCAGATATTTTCGTTTTCATCTAGTGCAAATTCTTAAGGATAAACTTCAATCGCGTAGCGATAGCCCAAAACACGAGTTAACTTTTAGTCGGAGAAGCCAGCATCTTCAAAAATCTTATTAAACTCTTCTTCTTCCCTCTCCTTGCCCATGGATACCACCATCATATGGACATCATGGGCAAACTGTGTTCCCCTTGCCACAACATCGCTGTAGTTGGGATCAATCACCATGTCCACTATTATCATCTTCCCTCCGGCCTCCACTGACGGAATCGCGTCCTTGCACTTCTTTAGTATTTTTACGCACTCCTCGTTGGTCGAGCTATGAAGCACTCCCTGCCCATTTTAATCACCCAATTAATCAAGTAATCAATATAGGCTAGTGCTCCAGTCAGATGGCTCCACTAAAATACTTCAAACTCATTGTTACTTAACTCCACAAAATTTTCAAGTCAATTCCATCTTTTAATAGTTAAAACTCATTAAGGACTTTATTTTGATAAGACTCCATTATTTTGTCTATTTATTTCCACAAATCAATTAATAAAATGTTATTTTAGTCTTTGAAGTCTCTTAAAATCACTTTTAAAATATTATTAATTATTTGTTTGCTTTATTAGCGCAATATTTAACATATTCATTAGTATTCTTGGATGTGACAATTTGAATAGATTTTGGTAATTCAATCAATTATAGTAAAGTCGAGTTGTATCATATGTTTTCGTATGTAGTTGTTATCATATTTCTAAATTTACATCATTTTAATACAAAATATTTCCTGGATTTGATTTCACACTTTGGCATTCTAAATCAAATACTGGGATAACAATTAATTTTATGAATGACTCTATTGCACAATTTCAAACTCCTTTTTTACTTAAAAAATTTCCCAACTCGATGTTATTACATGGCTTCCAACGTCAAACTTCATAGATGACTACCTAAAGACAGCTTTACTAATTGACTCCCTAAGTCAAGTAATAAAAAGTTCTACAAATAACTTAATTTTCTTTTAAAATAGGTATATCAATATTTTGAAGTGATAAAAATTATATATTTATTAATTGTAAATGTCAAGAGAGTAATAGAATAATATAATACGTGTTGAGAGGAGTCCGAATTTCAAGTTTTTAAACCATGCTCTGTTGAAGTCCAGGGTCAAGTAATACTTAAAACAACATCATCTCTTTTTATTCCGTAACTATGCCAAAATTAGTAAAAATCAATGCACAATAATTAGTAAAAAATGCTATACCAAAATTAGAAGTAATACAAAATATAGCATTAAAATATTTTAATGTTAAATGAGAATAATTAGTGCATACTCTACATTATCTTCAATATGTTCATGTATTGAAGAATTGATCATGCAGTAGGACTCTTGATTAAGGGGTGTATCAATTGAATGACTCTAGATCATTACACAAAATATAGAGCGAATCAAAGTGTAAGATTTTAGAATGCATGGTGCTTCTAATTACCAAGAGTCATATTACTTGCCCTTATCAAGACTTATTAAAAACACATTTGTTTATAGTTATAATCCATACTTAACTTTCTCTACGTATCGTAATTATACATACATACATGTATATATTTTTTTTGTGGGGAGGCTACCACTACCATCTCCAGATCCAGTTCCTCGCACACCCCGGCCGTAGCCTTTTTTGTGAGGAGGCTACCACTGCACTCAGGTGATCGCTACACCCCGTTTGTGGGAAAGCTCTCACTACCAGTTCTCGGGCAAGTGCCTCACACACCCCGGCCGTAGCCTTTTTATGGGGAGGTTATCACTAAACCCAGTGATTACTATGCCAAGTTTTTTGGGAAGTTCTCACTATCAATTCTAGGGCAAGTGCCTCACACACCCCGGCCGTAGCCTTTTTATGGGGAGGCTATAACTAGACCCAAGTGATTACTACGCCCCTTTTGTGGGGAAGTTCTCACTATCAATTCTAGGGCAAGTGCCTCACACACCCCAGCCGTGGCCTTTTTATAGGGAGGCTATCACTATACCCCGTGCGAGTGCCTCCCACACCCCGGTCGTAGCCTTTTTATGGGGAGGCTTATCACTGCACTTCAGTGCGATGGAGGAATCGTTGTGTCTCACTCACCCCGGCCGTAGCCTTTTTGTGCGGCGGTTACCACTACTCCAAAACAATTCGATACAATATACAATTTTACATATATAATACGACCTCGTGTCAGACTGAGTCAATTCCTTGACCCCGGTTGCACTCGGTGCATGGTGGTCGAATCTTTGCTTAGGTCGACTTAGGCTACCAATAAGGAAAGTACAACGTTCTACCTATTATACTTACCTGACTTGTGATTTGTCCGACTCCAATCAGCTAACCCTAATCTGAGTGAAAGCATAAAATTATACTAATGTATAATTTTATGCTTTCACT
>JAVDBV010083223.1:15534-25949 GCA_032619315.1 Piper longum | reverse complement strand
AGAGAGAGAGAGAGAGAGAGAGAGAGAGAGAGAGGGCTGCCTGCTGTTGGAACTGCTGTTGATTAAGCTCCCCAATTTGGGACACAATTCAGAACTGCCGTTGGAACGAACTACTTCGCACTTGTTACCAATTTTATGTGCTGGCCTAGTGCCGTGAGCAAGGATCGTGTGAATAGGAAGTTGTCTTTAAATGCAAGCACGTGGAAATATACGTACTAACGAGGAAGGATACGTACTTACTGCTACACACGTTCAAGGCATGTATGTAAAGAAGTTGCTCATTCTTAACCAGCATTCAAGTCATCCGATAAAACGTAGATTGGGAGCTTATGCGTTTTCTTTGTAGCTTTCTAGTTAGATGATGAAAGGAAATTTCGAAGAAGGGAATTGAGATTGCAATTTCTTTTGCCGAATTATGTAGAAATCAAAGGGAGAAGGTGGATGTTACCTGTCCCTGCGTTTCTCAAGAAACCTTATCAGCGAGCGCTTGCGGGCTATGGGCATATCTGTCGTTACGAAATAGGGAATCATAAATCAAACTGTTATAACTAGCTCCTGTTTTTCATTTTCAAAGTAAAATAAATAAAGATGTAAACTTTAGCACTCTAAATCCAACTCAAGTTTCTACCGGAGATGCATATTACTAAACTCACCGAGGGAAAGGTCCTCCTCCAGCTCATCAGTGGAATCTGTTGTTTTGGCCTTCTCTGCCAGCTTAAGAATCCCAATGGACTGAAATATATTAACATAAATAAACAATATCGGTTCGGGGAGAAGGCATGACAACTGAGCTAAAAATTTATGAATACTTTTGAATAAGTTGCGAACAGTGCGTGTATTACTGATGAAAGTTGGATCCTTATATTTATTTATTTAAATAAAAAGACAGAAAAAAGGCACTCACCTTCTCATGAGAAAGATTAAAAACGGCGACAGCGCCCTTATAGAAAATGGTCAATGGAGCTGCCTCGTTTGCCTTGTCTGGAAGCCCAGGCCTGGAAAAGCAATCTCCCAGTAAGATCATTAGTTAGTATATAATAAATAAACGACAGGCAACTGGATAGCACGTAGAGCTTTTTCTAGAAAAACTCTTTGGTGTCATATGACCGTATATAGTATATAGTTACCTTGAACTCTGAAACAAAACTGGCGCAGCCTTGTTTACATCGGTCGCAGTGGACATTATTGGCCGGCGGCAATCGTCGGCCGAGCCTTCATCGGTGGCAAACACGGCCCGCAGCACTTGTGGATCGATCTTCGACATGGCTCTCTGGAGGCCTACATTAAAACAAAAGCACGTGAACACAACCATCCACTGCCAAGATAGACATGCATACACAGCGATGAACAAATCGACAGGCCTCCAGCACAACTGTGTAAACAAAGTTATATGATTTAGTGACCTTTGACCGAGTTCCTCTGCTTGGGACGGCTCTGCTCCTTCAACCCCAAGAAGTCGAGCTCCATCCCTGCTGCTGTAGACGTGATTTCCTACTCCTCAACGTGAACCGACTCTGGCGAATGCCAGTGTTACTTCTCTTGTGGGCGATCGACGCTGGGGTAGGCGTCGTTGCACATGGGTCGACTCGGGGAGCTCCGGAGGCTTGATGTATGCTCTCTCCCTCCAACCGAGGTTCTTATGAAACACCAAGTGGGTCCACCGCAGGTTCAAAAAATAAAAAAAAGGGTCTACAACATGTCAAAATTGTGAGTTATTATTTTTATGCGTAAACTTGCCAATGACGTTACGCATCACGTGGGGCCCGTACCAGTGACGGGAATGCAGTCCCCGCATGCGATATGGACTGTGTGCCTGAGGCATGACATACGCTTGGGCGTCCGTTAGGTAGGCGTGCATGAGAAACGCTACAAAGTTTACTGCAGTAAACAAACAATATTATTGCGATTAGTAATCTTATTATTACTTCTGAGGTGTGTTGTTCTGGCTTAGTAACTAAGTACAACTAAAAAGATTGTTGATTTTCGAATTTGTTGATAAATTAAATCGATGATTCAAGGTCCTCCGGTTAACTCTATTCAATTTATATAACCATTAAGCAGATCCTAAGGTGATTATGAATATAGCAGCTTGTATATAAGGGTCCAATTTAATCGCTTCGTCCAATTGTACGTTCCCAGCTTGCACGGCGCACCTAAAACAATTTGCCGAATTTTATCATCGTACTAGTGCATCGGCACACACTAATTGATATTAATTAATATTTGGGAAGGAGTTGCACCGACTATATTTTGCCAACTTAAGCATTCACGTCTTTTGTAAGCACACCAGAAGAGTCAAGTGGGTAAAAAACAAAAAGTCCAAAAGTTGCTTAAAGCGGGTTGGCTATGTTGTATTCCATCTACACGATAAGAAAGTGGAAGCGAAAAAATGCCTTATGCAGGGTAGCGATTTGCTGCAGCACCCGCCACCATGAACCCGCTGTATCAAGTATTCGATTGGTTTAATTTTTTTATTAATAATATTTAAAAAATAATTAAATTAATTAAATTAATATCTTTAAATTTAAAAAATCAAATCAATCAAATATTTGCTACAATGGGGTTGCAGTAATAAATATTGCAACAAATCCCTAGCACTTATACATGTTGGAGTGGCCTCGGTTAGGGGGCCAACCAAAAGTCTCTCCGGCAACTCGGCTTCAAAAGTGTCACGCCCCCCACGTCTGTCTTATTTATATCCTCCTTTAATAATACATATATATACATACATATATATAATCCCCCGCCTAGATTTGCACCGTTTTATCGTATAGACAAATAGAACATAAGCAGAGTAACGGTTCTCGAGTTACTGTTACCATGCAACGTTTTATTTGTTTATTTTGAGGAGGAGGCCCATGACTGATGAGAAGAATGAGATGATAGCATGACTTATTCTTCTTTGAAAGGACATCGAATCGGTGAACAAACGGGTCTAGGATGCGATGCCATTGATTATGACTCACGAGAGAGGGAGAGAATCATTCAACGCGCAAGAAAAATCAAGGAAAGAACGAGGGACGCGTGAAGCGAGGAAGGACGTCTACGGTCTACTAACCTTTTGGAATTACCATATCTCCATTTCATTTCACGTGCTATATTGCGTGGACGTCTCTATGTTCCGAGATCACATTCCCCCCCCCCACCTTTTCTAAAACCTTTCGCTTGTGAGTTTTCCAGTGTTGTAACGTTGCTGCGGTGCTGGAGATATTTTGCTGAAATCAAGTGTTGCTATTTGACCAGTACGGATCAATAGACGATTAATTATCTTACCTCATCACTTGGTACCGACTGCAAAAGCATTGATGGCAAGCATGGCGTACACGACTTTATTGTCCAATTCATATTAAATCACTGGAATTATTCATTTTAGCCCTAAAAAATATCATTAGCCCTAGTTAAGTTTGTGATACTTGATGCTTGGCTTCACTTTGATGTGATTTCGTATCTCTGGTTGTGAGCATGTGGCACGATCTTAAATTTTTCTTATTATACTTTCTCGATCAATCATTTTTAAGTATAAAATTTTATGAAAATAAGATATATTTAAGTTGGGATGCAAAACAAAGCACTGATCAAGTAAATAGGTCTCCGCGCTTGGTGGGTATTAAATCGTCAAAAGGTGATTTATAGCTATTATTACGAAAAAGAAGCGCATCTTATAGAAAAAAATTAAATATTTTCGTAATTAGGAACGAGTGTAAATTTTTTTTTTTAAAAAATGGAGTGCAAACATTGCATATTATCGAGTAAGATAATTACACCGTACCGAATAAACAATGAGCCTCCCCGCTTTTAATAAGAGGCCCAGCTGGTTGAAGCCCAATTAAGTGGATCAAATGCCTTCCTAGCTCGTACAAAGCCCAATATAGAACGCAACCGGGTTCTAGAGATGTATAGAAGTTTGTTTCAAGCACACTTCCTAGGGGACGACAACCTGCTTACTGGCACCATCATTCGTACAAATTCATTCGAAGTTCACATCTTCAGAGTCAGGTGGTACGAGCGGGAAAAGCCACTAAAAAAAGAAAAAGAATTGTCTGTGGGCGTACATATACTCTTGATTGACTGTTTTAAAAATTTCTTATAACCGGATGTTTTAAAATATAGTAAAAAAAATAATTTTAGTTGAATTAAATTTATATAAAAATTTTATAAAATATTTTTTAATAAAAAATAAAAAAAAATTGAGAAAATTTTAAGCATGAAAATAAATATTTAATTTGTATTTTATTTTTTATTGTTCAAATATATATATATTTTTAAAAAAAACTTATATCATTTTACTTTATTATATTTTTACTTTATATAATTTTTTTTCCATTTTTATTATTTTTATGACAATCAAACAAAACCTTAGAAAATTTTTTAGAAACATGCATCAGGCACACAGTCTACTCACGTTAATAAGTGCGAGGACATTGAATGGACCAAAGGTGAAGAATGTTGAATTTCGACGTCAGAATTGCATGATTCATGCTTTAATGGCATACAACTGATTGTGATTTAGTGAGCAGTCCTTTCACTGAACAATACACTAATATTGAAGCGTATTTTATTTTATTTTTCTTGGCATTAAAGTAGGCGCATTAGTTAAAGGCTCGATCCGGTTAAATAGATTTTGAAAGAAAGAAAAAATAAAAAGGATTTAAGAAAGAATAAAAAAAACATTAATTCTTAAATGTATTTATATTGAAAGAAATTTTTTCTTTTTTCTTTTTATATTTTCTTGTAAACTTTGTAAAAAATTAATTGTGAATGATTTTTCCACTAGAACCTACTTGTGAAAATCTGTTTTATTTCTTAATCTATTTTCTTTCCATTCAAACACTTAAAGTTTCTTATAAAAGTAAAATTTTATTTTATTTTTTTCAAAATCTATCGACTGATGATATCAAGTCTCCAACCCTATAAAATAATTTCCATTGCCACGACGAGGGTGCCTTGCTTGTGAACGGATTTGATTGTTGGCTAATCAAGATGGAATCCGGGGTGGTCAAGCGGCAGCTCTGGGTGAAATATAGAAAGGTTGGTGGAGGCTACAATAATCCTGGGGCTCAGTCAGACACCAATGAAATTAAGGAATGCTCTATGGATTTAACTTTAATTATAAACATATTTAAAATTATTTATATCTAACTGTCGATCTTTAGGGTTAAAAATAGATTTAAAAAAAGAAGAAGAAAAAACATTATTCGGCATGAGCACAAAAAAGAGCTTTTATAACGTGGGTAATAAACTAATAGTATATAAATCCGACTCGGTAAGGGTGACAAGAACGGGGTTGGTCCAATGTCCTTTCGGTCGGACATCGGAATGAGGAGTGGGAATCAAAAGCCGCGCCAAGGTGGCACAAATCTCCATAAAAAGAATAACAACAAAGACAACGTGATACCCGATGGCGTTGATGCGAGTAGGGTAGGGGCGGGGGGACACCTTCACGGGTAGCTGCTTTGTTGGATACATCGCTTTCCATCCCGTGACCGTGACAGAGCCGCCCCTGTCTTTGTCCCGACACCCCTCCGCTCGCTCCCTCTGCTCTGCTTGCCGCCCGGCGAGAGGAGCAGCCATTCCCCTCTCTACCGCTCTCGCTTCCTAATATCAGAAAACCTCTTTTCACACTTATGTTGTGTTAGGGACGGACAGTATGATAATGATGAATAGGGGGGGTGGGTAATCACCCAATTGATGACATTTGCAAGTCGGAGTAAATAAACACCGCTTGCGACCTGCAACTTTTCGAGGTGAGAAGCCTTCCCAACATCTGCCCTTTTCGATGTGATACCCGTGTTCCCATTGCACATTTCCTTCTTCCTCCCACTACTTGCTTCTCTTCTCGTTCTTCAACTCTCCTTTCTCTCTATTTTTCCATTTTTTTTTTCATGGAGATTATGAGAGTAGGAAACTTGCACTATCTTCTCTGTGCGTGCTTATTGCTCTTCTCCCTGCAGCTTGAATGCTCGCTAGCTTCCAAACCCTTTCCGGCCCATTTCGTCGTTCGCGTGCTTGCACAGTCTTCCTCCACTTCTACCCCGAGAGCGACCAGCGCCGGAGCCCGTCTCCGGCGTGTCCTTCTAGGCGTCCTCTTCGGTTCCCTCGCCGGCATCCTCCTATCTCTATTCACCGTCTTCCTCTTCCGCTTCCTCCTTCACTACCTCAACCGCACCCCAATCCTCAAGGGCCCCGTCGTCTTCTCCCCCAAAATCTCGCCCCGGACGCTGCGCCAGGCCCTCGCCGATGGCGCCCGGGAGCTGGGCTCCAGCCCCAACGGCAAATACTACCGCGTCGTCCTCGACAACGGCCTCGTCGTCGCCGTGAAGCGGCTGGAACCGATGAACGAGGCGTCGCCGCCGAGCAGGTCGTCCGACCGGCGGATGCAGCGGGAGCTCGAGCTGCTGGCCCAGATTAGGCACCGCCATCTGATGACTCTGAGGGCCTATGTGCGGGAGCTGGACCGCTTCTCCATCGTCTACGACTACGTCGCCAATGGCAGCTTGGAGGATGTGATGAACAGGGTGCGTGCCGACCAGTTGCAGCTCAGCTGGGAGTCGCGCCATCGGATTGCTGTGGGGATTGTCAAGGGTCTTTGGTACCTTCACTACGGCTGTGGCCGGACCATCCTCCACTACGACCTTAAACCCTCCAATGTGCTACTTGACGAGGAGTTGGAGCCCATGCTGGGAGATTGCGGCCTGGCCAAACTCTTGCCTTGCGTTGGGAGGGATGGTTCGGCTTTTGTCGCCCCGGAGTGCCTTGAGAGTTGCAGGTTAAACACCTCTGCTTGTTCCTAACCTTCTTACCTACAAATCCTTTTAATGATTGTTTACGTACATATTGTAGATTACAGCTTGCACTTGCTTATTAAGAGCAGCGAATTTTGAGATTAACTTAATTCCATGTTTGTTCCCCCCAAAGCCATTAGAATAGAGGAGCAGGTGGGAGAGGGATTATTCTTTTGTAAGCAAACACCATTTTAGTGGTTAGTTAGCGAATTGCTTCATGGGTTTCTTTTTTGAATGATCATCATCAGGTATACTGATAAGAGTGATATATTCGGTTTCGGGATGATCTTGGCCGTTCTCCTCACAGGAAGGGACCCTCTCGATCCCTTCTTCGGTCAGGTGGGCGGGGTGAGCTTGGGTTGCTGGCTCAGACATCTGCAACAAGCCGGTGAAGCTCGCGAAGGTCTGGATAAGACCATATTGGGCGATGAAGCGGAGGAAGATGAGATGCTAATGGCGGTGAGGATTGCGGTGGTCTGCCTCTCTGACTTGCCCGCGGATCGACCTTCAAGTGATGAGCTAGTTCCCATGCTCGCTCAGCTCCATAACTTTTGATTCGATTTCAATAGAATGTGCAAGAACCTCTAATTTTGAATATAGGATGATACTCTTCCATTTTGTGAATAATTTTGATGGTGTAATTTTTTTTTTCTTGGTGCTGGAGATCGAGTGCACAAAGTGATTTGTGACGATGATCTTCGTCGGCTTCAAAGCTTTTTAGTAAAATGTAAAATGAAGGATAGACGATTTTCCGAGGAGCAGGATTCTCTTGTAGACATGGAGTAAATTTAGTCGTAAAGTTTTGTATCTATAATGAAGCCGTGAGGGCAATTTGGAAGGGTGTTTTTTGGAGTGTTTGGACCTCGAACATTTTTCTACGTTATACTGTCGCAGTCGATGTTATAAAGTAGAGATGAACATGACTAAAATGTGGCATGCATGGCAAGGAGTAATCCTGAATGATCCAAATTGCATACATATAAAAAAAAATTATTGCATACAAGGAGTCCATAATCAAAATTTGATGGAGCTGTGTACTCGGTAACTCTGCAAGTCCGTGGAAGAATGTGAATAAAGGATCTTTATATCTGACGAGGAAAATGGTTTGGGCCAGCTTTGGTGGACCGAATTGTTGGGCATGGGCTTATAGCCTTAGAGCTTGGGCTAAGTAAAGCGTGGGTTTAGTAATTGTTATTAATTAATTCAGATAAAGTATTCTATATTAGAGGGTGGATTAGTTTTATTTATCTATTATTGAAACAAAAGCATGGATTAGTTAACTAAGGTTCATATCTCCTTCAAAATTTATCAATCTCGCCCGCAAGAAAAATATTGCATTAAATCTCATGAAAAATATAATCTAAATCATTTTAAAGGATTAGTGTCAATTATAATTATTATTATTATTATTGTGTGATATCCAAATAAAATGTCGTTTTAAATTTAGCACATTATGTAGGTTGGGATTCTAAACCACAAAGGACAAATGCTTTATTAGACTTCTTATTCGAGTAGAATTGCACATATCTTGAATCATCGATTTTTTCAAGCAAGACATAAATAAACCCTAAAAAATAAAACCTAAACATGTAATGCAAATCTTATAAAACAATAAAAAAAAACAATATTTGCTTTGAGGAAAAAAAATTGTCCACACAAATATATGACTGAAATATTTGTGTTCTTGTTTTTTTAAAAAGGAAAAAGCCATGTAAATCAAAATTATTTATGAAACAGCATATAATGTTGTTGGAAGAGGTGACGGAGCCTGCGATAGTTTTAAGCTGTTGTCAAATTATCCGTAAATATGTTTTCAAGGCTCAAAATGCTATTAGAAAGTAGTATTCACTTCAAAATAGTTACTCAAGAGGAGGAGGATGGGGGTTGGGCGGTAAAAAGAGAGTAATAATGGAAACAAATTAACGGCACACTAATTAATGTTTACTTCGATAAACTAATACGAAAAAAAGGGAACAAATTAAATCGGCATACGGTGATTGATGATATTTAGGAGGGAAGGGTGTTGGTGTTTGGGAAATGAAATAAGTAATCAAGGGATGGGAGCGGTGGGTGGGGGCAAAGCAAGGCGCTTGGCAGTGGTGAACCCTCCGTCCACAACCAAATTATGACCGGTCACGTACTTGGCCTCATCGGATGCCAAATACACGGCAGCCCAGGCGACGTCGGAAACCTCGCAGGTGGCGCCCTTGAGCTCCCCCAACCCCTTCACCATCTCCTCCACGCCCTCCCTCCCTGCGCCCGGGTAGAACCCCACCAACTGGTCCACCACGAAGTTGGTCGGCACCGCGAACGGCGATATGCAGTTCACCCGGACGCCGTGCTGCCCCAGCTCGCCAGCCGCCGATTTCACCAGCCCCGGGATCGCGAATTTCGAGACGGTGTACGGATGCGGCCCCAGCCCGGCCATGATCCCGCTCACCGACGCAGTGCACAGGATGCTGCCGGAGCCAGCCGGGACCATGACGCGCGCGGCGTGCTTGATCCCGGCCACGGCCCCACGCAGGTTTACGCCCAGCACGCGGTCGAACTCGCGCAGGTCCAGGTCGGCTATGCTGGGCGGCACCGTCGGCCCCGTTGTGCCGGCGTGGTTGTACATGACATCCAGCTTGCCATGCTCGGCGACAGCGAAGTCCACCGCCCCCGCCACCTGCCTCTCCACGCTCACATCGCATGCTATGAACCTGGCTCGGGGGCCTAGCTCCTCCGCCGTTTTATGACCGGCTTTCGCATCGATGTCGGCGATGACCACCGCGGCGGCGCCCTGGTTGATGAATTCCCGGGCCGTTGCCTTCCCTATCCCACTGGCTCCGCCGGTGATGATAGCCACCTTGCCTTGAAGCCTGCACCAGAATTGGCAATTGACAACAGCAGCAACATTAACGACAACAACCAAAAAAAAAAGGAAAATTATTAGTTCATTGATTTAGCTCTTGAAAAATGATCACCATGAAAAGCCAGAATTGGCAATTGACAACAGCAGCAACATTAACGACGACAACCAAAAAAAAAAAGGAAAATTATTAGTTCATTGATTTAGCTCTTGAAAAATGATCACCATGAAAAGCCAGAATTGGCAATTGACAACAGCAGCAACATTAACGACGACAACCAAAAAAAAAAAGGAAAATTATTAGTTCATTGATTTAGCTCTTGAAAAATGATCACCATGAAAAGCCAGAATTGGCAATTGACAACAGCAGCAACATTAACGACGACAACCAAAAAAAAAAAGGAAAATTATTAGTTCATTGATTTAGCTCTTGAAAAATGATCACCATGAAAAGCCAGAATTGGCAATTGACAACAGCAGCAACATTAACGACGACAACCAAAAAAAAAAAGGAAAATTATTAGTTCATTGATTTAGCTCTTGAAAAATGATCACCATGAAAAGCCAGAATTGGCAATTGACAACAGCAGCAACATTAACGACGACAACCAAAAAAAAAAAGGAAAATTATTAGTTCATTGATTTAGCTCTTGAAAAATGATCACCATGAAAAGCCAGAATTGGCAATTGACAACAGCAGCAACATTAACGACGACAACCAAAAAAAAAAAGGAAAATTATTAGTTCATTGATTTAGCTCTTGAAAAATGATCACCATGAAA